>JABVXV010000115.1:0-169971 GCA_013365325.1 Dipetalonema caudispina | reverse complement strand
AGTAGTAGTAGTAGTAGTAGTAGTAGTAGTAGTAGTAGTAGTAGTAGTAGTAGTAGTAGTAGTAGTAGTAGTAGTAGTAGTAGTAGTAGTAGTAGTAGTAGTAGTAGTAGTAGTAGTAGTACAGGAAATAAGTTTTATCCAGAGATGTGATAAGAAGCATTCATTTATCATTCTCTGTTGCATACAGACAATTTAATGCATCGCGCACACACACACACACACACACACACTTCCCTTCCTATTTTTTTTTTTTGTCAAATGTCAAAATATTGAAAAGTTGTTTTTGATCTTATTTCAGAAGTCATTCCTCTCTTTTCCTTCTTAACGATAATAATTAAAACAACAGAATCCATTATTATTTCTAACTTCTATGATGTAAGATATCAATTAATTAATCCTTTATATTTTAAACAGTAACTTATATGTTTGACATGCTCAAAATTGGTTCTAATTTTCAAAAAAGTAATTTGTTAATTTTAAGATCAGCGAATTTCCTTCTTCAAAAACTTTTTTTTCGAAATCTTTTCATCATAAAATTTAACCTTTCAGCTATTGGGAAATCTAAATGTAAATGTGAAATATATTTCTTGATTGTATTATGAGTATATATTAGATCTCATGAATCTCATAGTTAGGATGTTCGGTAATAACGTTCAGGAAGTATCCTATGTGAAGATCAATATCCATCATATTTGTTCAAGTACATCGTTCTACCAAAACAGCAGTAGTAAGCTCATTATACTAACAGCGACGAATGATCATTACCGAACATTTTCATCTTGAAATTCAAAAACAAATTTTCTCCTCAATCACATTGATCATAACCGGAATACGAGCAAGAGTTTCATTCACACTCCAAAAATTTTCATCTGCGGTGGCGTTTCAATCATTTGTCCATAAACATATCATTACAATTACACTACGAAAGTTTAATTCGGAAAATTGTTTACATTTGGGTACTTGTGCAAACTAACTATCAGTACCATCTGTTTAGGAAACGTAAAATGAACTAAATAAATGTTTTGGGAACCACTCGCAATCATTTCAACATTGTCTTAAAATTTTAATACATTTAAATTCTGATCCCATTTCAAGACTTTGATTTTATTCTAATTATCATTGCCACTTACATAATTATTCAACTAGCTAAAATGCAAATTCAATTTAAAACTGACCTTATCATTTCATTTGACTGATCGGTATGAAACTTATTCATATTTTTACTACTTATTCTCATTTATACATTCATCATTTGAAAGGTACACTTCTCTGCTAACTAGACTGAATGAATACTTTAAAACAAACATTCATTGCACATAAGCAAACTTTGAAAATGCTATTCATTTCGTTGGTAAACTCTGAAAAATTAACTAAGAATTATTTTTGCATATTCGAAATGATTTTTATCATCAAATCATTCCGTTCTTCAGGTTACTGCTGACATCTGCTTTGTTACAACGCTGTCACATAGTGACACACTATTCAAATCTTCCTACAATTTTATATAGGCAACTATTGAATTGTTGAAACATTTATTTACGAATTTTCCACTTACACATTTCAAGATATGTACTAGTTTCTACAGACAGCTAGACTAATACACACATACACACACACACACACACACATTCAAATATATATACAAACAAATAGGAGAACTGATCACCAAACAGACACTTAAACAAACTACAGGTATATATCAGATAGAAACATAATTTTACAATTTAACTCTTTTAATAGTAAGTAAGACTTAACATAGCAGTAACAAAAGGAAGAAAAAGAAAACAATAACATCAACAACTATTACTATTACTACTATTAGTATCATTGCTATAGCTGCAGTTGCAGTTGTAGCTTCATGCATAAGTGGAAAATCAAATATAATATTTGGGAGAGAGAAGAAAAGCTAAAGAAAGAAATAAAAGATTTGCAATAGTAGTGTTTGCTTGCATCATTACTACTACTACTACTATTACTATTACTCCTACTACTATCTCCGTTGTCGTTGTCGCCGCTGTCGTTGTCCTCGTCATTTCGTCCACTACCACTAGTCCTCTCGCCCCTTTTCACATCCGTTCCATCTCATCATTCGTCCACACCGTCCACTTCATCCATTCATCCATCTATTCATCCAACCAGCCAGCCGTTTCCGCCACACATACTGCGACCACTGCACAATTGTTGGTGATCTCTGTGTATTTCTTCTCAAACAATGTTTATATACTCTTCGAGAGAAACTAAATTTGCTTAAATATGCACACTTTATACTATTGCTGTTATTGATTTATGTAATTTTTAGTTATATAATATGCAAATTATTCTACTTATCAGAAATTCGATCCCAATTGCAACTCATTCCTCGTCGTCTATCAATGTTTCTTCATGTCATTATGCATTTTCTCTTACTGAGGCCTAGGAATCTGTTTTAGTATGTTGTATTTTTGGTATCCTTCTATCTTACATAGTGTTATATTTATGACCTCTAACTTGTGATGAAGTTAATTTTATTTCTAGATATATTACCATATTCTTTGTCTTATTTTGTTTTGCATATTAATTAAGTTAGAATTACCTATAGCTTACAAATGATATCTTGTTGAAGTAATTTATTTTCCCTATTTACATCATTAGAAGGTATGCGAAACACTTCTATGGTTTCACCCAATTAACTGCTGTCGAAGATTCTGGAATCTTTGCTCTGCTTTTAAGAGAAAATTATAAAAAAAACTGGACTTATTTGACAAATTATGTATGAGAGGATGGATGGTAGTACTGGTTATCTGCCCCCAGGGGTAACAGTGACAACAGGCTTCATATTAACCGGTACCGTCCCGTAGCAGCGATGGCGGAATGCATTGCTGCTAAGTCATTAACACACCTGCGCATCGCAAGGGAACAACTATCAGTGATACCATGCTACAGCCATCTGTAATCCATGATAGTGCCACCTTTTATTAGCTCTCTCAGAAAAGTTTCCGAAATTTTGAATTGTCATTCGAGCCATTTTCATCTTATAAGTTTAAAAAATAGTCTTACGGTGACCTTACAAAAAGGTCATCGTAAGACCACTTCTCAAATTTGCGTATCATTATTATTTTGTCATCAAAATTATTAATTCGTTCTCATACGGTTTGTTTTGTATAACAATTATTAGGAAGAGAAAATGTTTTTGCACTAAATTTAAATGTACCAAACTTAGCCGACATTGCTTTTCTACGTATTTAGAAAATTGATAACATTCATCCTTTATTCTCCAGTAGTGCTTATTAGTGAAGCTGATATTTAATTTTTGGTAAATATTTCAGGAAAATATGAAATTTTAAAAGACTAGAAAAAAAAGTTAGAAATGAAAATCACAGAGTAATAGCTGACTTGTATGATAATTATTTTAAAAGAATGCGTATATTAAAATCAGGAAATAAAATATTTGAATTTCAGATGATCACCTGAAGATAGGATATATCCATGATTGCCCTAGTTATCATAATAATTCCGGTCAGACCGGGATGATGATGAAGAATTGAGTGAGGAAAGGATACTTTTCTAGCACTTTGTCATTGTCATTTCACTCTACTAGTAATTATTCACTATAATATTATTTGTATGTATGTATGTATATAGGTGTGTGTGTGTGTATGTGTGTGTGTATGTGTGTGTGTGTGTGTGTCTAATTAAAAATATTTTTCTAAATACATTCCCTTCCAAAATTTGCCATATGTTCAAAAATTTGAAAATAGATTTGCTGTAAATTTCACTATCTTTTTCTTTCCATTTTAATCACAAAATATGGTTGGTTTTAATTTTATTAGTCAATATATATATATATGTGTGTTTGTGTGTGTATATATATATGTATGTGTTATCATCCATTTCCCTTTTTAAGCCGTATGTTTACAAAACGAAGTAAAAATTCATTCATCGAGCACTCTTCATGCGATATATTTTGTCGTCGTTGTGAACAAAGTGTTGTTTTTTTTTTTTTTTTTTTCTTTTTTTCCTTTACAATTCGATATAAAATTTTCATGTTATGTAAATTCATTGATAAGAATAGTCTTATTGATGTAAACCGATTAAAGAGGATGTTTTGATAAGTGATATTATCAATTTTGCTTAAAAATAAAGCCTTTATTTCAAGCATTGCTTCATAATTTTTTACTTCCACAATTTTGCAGTCTTCGAGATCATTTTAGATTTCTGTTTATATTATCTTTTTATATTATAACTGCTATCCCTTGTACTTTCATTTCTGCCTTATTTAAAAAACTGTATAACTTAAAAATTTTTTAGTTCACAAAATCATTTTGGCTGTCAAAATCACAGACATATAGATTTGCTTAAATTTATCAAACTTTTGAAATTTCTTTTACTAATATTAGACAAAATTTAAATCGTTTACTGATATTGAAAGTTTAACTGCATACAATTCTACTCATATTATTATGAAACTGTTTGCATGAGGAATAATCATTAATTAAAATTGACTTATACCTTAGTAACTGCGTAATTGATGAGTGCAAAAAAGATTAACGAATAACTTTACAATATATTTTGTAATAATGAAGAAAGAATAAGTTAAATTTTTTCAAATTTTCCACGTACATTGTAACTTTGCTTCTTTTGTGCTAATTCATTTTATGTTTAAGTGGCCCTTTCTTTTTTAAAATTTCTTCTCCCGAAGAACTGCCATAGTTTTTATTCTACAGCAGCTGTTCTTCAGAATTCTGTCATCTTCTGCTATTAGCTAGTTTTTGTTTGTTAAAAAATCTGTTAACTGTTACTATAAATTATTTAACATTAAAAAGAAAGAATTTTTAAAATAAAACTTTCTGCATTTGTTTCAAAAAAAGTTCACTTCTTGGAATAAAATTTTTATTAAAGAATCATTAATTTTCAATCCTAACTTCTAATTTCTACCACATCACATAAGATTTGCAAATTTTGTGTACGAAAATTATTTGCCTAAAATTTCCTGTATTTGCTTTCTTTTTAATAAATCAGTAGTTTCGAAGTTTTGAATTTCAGTTAATAGCAATTATTATCAACAGGATGATGATCAAAGCTTTAAGCTGTACTATTTACTTTTGATCTTCCGAGAGGATTTTCAGTATCGCCAGACTTAAGGAACTTGATTCGTGCCGTTTTCCCAAAATGTTTCGTGATTTTTATTTTTACCTCACTGACTAACGATCCACTGATATTTTAACAATTTTAAAGTTTTAATCAGTATTGCCACAGTTAATAGTAATAAATACCAACAGAATGATGCTTTAATATAAATTTGAGGAATCAATAATTATTTGATTGATTTATTAGTTTTATCATGTTGAAATCCTCAAATCAGCCTTATCACTCCCTAAATAATTTCAATATTCTTCAGGAAGACAGTTTGTAGTAAATGAGAAAATTTTCCGCTGACACATGATTACCTTACCAAGTGGTTAACAATATTAGAATTATGTGTTTAGGTGATTGGTTCTAAATTCAAATGTTATTTCTTTTAATTATTAGTTATTCTATAATAGGTGGGAATGCATGATTTTAATATTTCTCAGTGCGGATATTTCAACTCTGTTATCACTGTATATGTCCGCATCTTTGTACCGCATTTTGTAACTTCTTACAAATGCAATAATGAAAAATTATATTAAGGTCGGTCTTTTTGCGAGAAATTTATTACATTGCTACAAAAAGGTTTAAATTTAGTTTTTCACATTCATCAACTCAATCATCGAGTCAAGCGAACGGAATGACGAGACAGTTTGACAGCTGACATCGTTGATCTTCTCCAGAAAATCAGTTTTCGACTGTGTTTTTTGTCGTTGAACGAATGGTATTATTGAAATTTCACAATCAAATTCAAATTTCTTTTTCATCTCTAGAAATTTTATACGAAATCCATTTTTTCAAGTTTTTAAACAGCTTTTTTTAGAGCTTAATTATGCTATCATATCGTTGTTATCAATGTTGTACGATTTGGAGTCCAATCAACAAGTAGGGCTAATCCTGCAGTTCGGTGTATTTTACGCATCATTATAAGCTTAGTGAAGGATGAAAAGGATGAGTGAGGTGAAGTACCTAACCTTGTTGTGTATATTAGCATAATTTAGTGATTTTTGCGTTGATCGATTTGTTAACCTCAGGGAAGTTATAAATTAGCTGAAAGACGAGAACTATTCCATATTATTGATACAGCTTGTCTCATATAATAAATTGACCTTTGTCTGAGATAAATCGTAAACATCCTTTTCCTATTGCACCCAATTATTTTGCATATTTAGAATCTTTTAGGTTCTTATGGATAATGAGTTAAAATTTTCCAAAGTCTTATATGTAAAAATTTCAGTGATTTTATCATTCTGGATCACATTCTTTTCTTCTTTCTTTTTCCAATTATTTAGGAGTATTTTGCCGCGGCTTTTTTAAAAATATGTTTACTATTTTTAGATCAAATTTCCATTTCAATACCAAATTTTTTAAAGCTTCTGTTCTTTTTTTTTTTCGTTTGATTTTTAGATTAAACTTTTTGTTCATGTCTAGAATAATTAAGACAACTTTAGTGATTAATGGCAACCATGCAAATATGGGTCAATCAGACAATCAGTTGCATCAATTTGCTCTTATGATGATTGATGAAAATTAAACTAGTCAATGCATTTCACTTTTAACCATAGAGTAAGCCTCACTCTTGAACTAGCAATTTAAAAGAAAATGGTTTACAGTGGCTTTCCATTCTAAATAAACTATAAATAGTTCAGATTGTTTTATTTACACTGATAAGCATATTGGATATCATTTTATCAGGTCAATCTCAAAACTGAGCCAATAGATGTGTGTAGTTACACTACAATGTTAACAAAAAAAAAAGGAAAAATGAAATTTATTTGAAATCATCAGTGTTGCTTTTAGAATAATTGAATTTTCTGATGGTACAAGAATTGCTTTTAGAAAGTGAAAAAGTTGAGTATTGAAATTTGAATTTTCCAAAAATACACAAAATTGAATGAAGAATGCATTCAATGATATTTGCTACTACGAAAAAAAAAAAGATAGGCAGAAGCCATCCTCATTCATATTGCAAAGTAATGGATATTTTTAGCTTCGTGAAAAAAAAAAAAACTTTGGGAATATTTTCGAAAATTTCATAATTTCAATCCCCAATTTATAAAATGGATAGCGATTGATACCACTACAACTGCTATTACAACCATTCCTTTACGTAATCGTCCATTGTTTAAAAGAAAATGTCACTAAATTTAGCAGAAGTTTCGTAACTTCAACTTCAATTGCAAAACTTAATTTTTATTTCTTTATAAAAATGCTATCGATGTGAAATTTCGAAAAATATTTGCTTAATGTATTTCATTATTTGCCAACAGATTTCGAAAAAAAAAAAAAAAAAGAAAAGAGAAAAAGATCGATAGTACTATTTTCTGTCACGAAATGTTCCTGAAACGTATTGAACGAGATCCAATGATAGTACTACGTATTGATTATTCCGCTCATTCATTAGCAAATCAATCGATAATGCTTTCTATTAATTAAATTAAATTGATTATATCCATTGAAACAATCATGAAATGCCGTACAATAAAGACTGAAATCCTATGATCAAATGGATAAACGGAAAAGAATAAGTTTAATGAGAAGTTCATATCATCAATTTAGGATAATTTCGTATGTGCTACTTTCGTTAACTGATGCGGAATCGATGATCAGATTAAATTTGTTATCATTATATAGTGGATACATCCATATGGATGCAAACGAGTTCTATTTAAATCTCTTTCTCATTTCTTCAATTTATTTTGGGCGAAATGTCCGTCTTTTTATCGTTGTCATTCGCCTTCTACTTCCCTCTTCAATTTCCACAGATTTATTGAAATTCTTCATCTTTTCCTCTGACCTTATCCTTACAATATCATAACCTTTTCTTAGCTCCATCTATCTTTCTAAAAATTTTGATGTTGTGTTTTTGTTTTTTTTTGTTTTTTTTCAGTTTCATTTTTTGCTTTATTCCATCTTATTTCTATTCTATTCCGCTCTATTTTATTTGATTTTTTTATTCCATTTTATTGTTCCTTACTATATGCCTTTGATGTAATAATGCCTATGGTTAGCAATGCCTTTGTCCAATCATTGCACATATTGTAATGGATAGGTATCTTAGAACATGATCGGTTGACTCATACTGTACACCATCCTTTTAATGATGTCCCAACCGATAGCTTAACCATTAAATGGATTCAAAAAAAAAAAAAAATGACCATATATGATCATATTGGTCCATATCATGTTGTTAGACTTCTAAAATGCAATCGGACTAAATAGTTTGACGATTCTGTGATTTCTATTTATTTACCAACACACTCTAAAGATACGATCCATCTCTTTGCGTTTTTCAAAAAACGTGTTTTTACTTTCAAAAAAAAAAAAAAAAAAAAGAAAAAAACTTTTAGCAGTCGTGCACAAATTTAGAGATTTTACGCAAAGTGACATATTGCAGTACCGTAATATAATGCTTTTTTATTCCTTCTCCTCTTCCTTCTTCAATTTTAGATGGAATTTTTGACAAACATCCGAATGATCTTTTCTGAAGATCATTCCATTCGGATGCTTACAATTCAAAAATTTCCAGTTTCATTGCATATGCCTGAAAGCCATTATCATTATTGTACAATTGTCACTACTTCTACTGTTTTCATCCAAAATGGCTTTCACTGTGACATTTTGCTACACTCAAAATTAATTGTATGTGAATTCACTGGTAAGATGTACTTGAACGTATCTCTTTTTTTTTACGGAAATTTTCATTTATACTTCCAGCGAAGTCACCGTTTTGAATTTTTCAAACTTTTAATTTCAAATTTCGTTTTGAGCAAACAAACAATTTCGTAATTCACAACCTCTTTATTGAAATCTGGAGGTTTTGAAGTTCTTTTAAACTTAAATAATAAAAGTTTTATTTGAAAATGGGTAACTTTTTATTGTTTGAAATCATTTGATATCGAAGCACAGCGAGTAATAGTTTTACTATCATATCAAGTATTGTTATAGGAATCGTCTTTTAGCCTCCAGTAAACATAAGATATTGAAAAATATCTTTTATTGTTCAATTCTTTAATTTACCGGCAGTGCATAATGTTTAATAGTAAACTTGCTGACGTCGTCTTTTCCGCGTCGTATTTTTAATTACTGTTGTTACTACTGAATACTCGTTTTTCCCCGCTTCCTTCTGAAGTAGGTTACTTTTATGAACTAATTATAAAAGTTTATGATGTTGAAAAATAGATTTATTGATTGAATATCAGATTTCTAAATTTGATAAAGAAGAATATGGTGATGCTATGCCGAAATGCCTTTTTGGCGGCATTGAACGTTGAGCCTTTATTACAAATTCAGCACTTTTTTTCTACGATAAAGTTTTGTTATCATGAAGAGAGAGTATGAACTACAGGTTTTCTTGTACTTTTTGTTTTTCGATAAATGTCAATCCCATCCATCAGACTATTTGTATTTATTCTTCACTGTTTTCTTTTTTCTTTTTTCGTAATCATTTACATCTTTGCAATTAAATCTTTAATTAATATCTTTTGCAGAAAAGACAAATCTTGAAATTCGAAAGAAAACCACAAAGTATCCGCTAATTTGAAAAAGCAATCTATTGATGGACGTATTTTTCTTTCCTTTTGACTTTTTAATTACGGCGATAAATGTATGTGTAAAATTTAGCTCTTGTAATAGTAGCAGTAGTAGTAATATCAGTTGTGGTAGTTGTAGAAGTGGTAGGATTAGTTAAATTAGCAGCAGAAAATATTCGAAACTATTCCTTCCTTCCCTTCAATCTCGCTCATTTGCCCCATCCAATAAACTACTTGCGCCTCGATCTGACTTTTCCGCAGCATACTACTGCTATTTTTTGTGCAATGTTCAGTTTGCACTTTTTTTTTTGCAGAATAACAAGCATTACTAGTTTATCGTCTCTCTCTCTTTTTCTTTTTGCAGTTTTTTTACTTTTTTTGCAAGAAAAATTCAAAGATTATAGGGAATATTTTCAATGCCTTTCTATGAAAATATAAAGTAACGTCAAGTTGACTTACCTAAATTTCCTTCTATTAATCTTATCTTCTTTTCAATTATTTATTATGATTTATTTAAACTATAAAGTTAGATGCGATAAGGTGGTTAAGGCAAATAATATATGGATATTATTTTAGTGTTTTGTTGCCGATACGTGATACTTTTGCGGCAAATATACTAAGTGAAGATATCCGGCAATAGATCGGAACTTCAGTTTTTCCAAAACATCGTAACCTGGAAATAATTAACTAATACATTATGTGAAATAAACGAGCAAAAGCAAAAAAATAGAAGCATTCTTCCAATGTCTAAGAATTCTAAACTTTCCTTTAAAATTATTTATGACTGATAGTGCTAAAATAAAAGCATTAAATTGATGGGAATATTGAAGAAGAAGAAGAAGAAGAAGAAGAAAAGGAGTTGTGGAAGAGAAATTCTCTCCCAGTTACCGCAGAGGTACGCTCTTTTTCCACCTTTTTGTACGAGACAACAATGAACCAATAAAAATTTTTTAAAAAAAAGAGACATTTTTTTTTTTTTTTTTTTCAATAGCATCAGTTTAGATGGCACAATTTTACTCTTCTCACTCTTCAATTTCTCTCTCTTTCTCTCTTCTTTTTAATTCTTAACTCTTCTACTTTTTTTTATTTTCATTTTTTTTTTAAAGATTTTTTAAATCTATGGTAAAAAATTGTTTCAAAGATGCGACAACGATGTTGATGACAATATGACCTCTTTTTTTTCTTTCAATCCTATCATTCATTCTTTTTTCTTGTATTTTCTTTAGGAGCTAATTTAGTTTTTCTTCTTTTTTTTTTTTTTTTTTTGTTGAAAATACACCGTATCATGAATGATCCTTCTTTTTTTCACTCTTCCGTTCTATCTCCTGTTTTAACCGTATTTACCGCTCCCTTTCATTTCCCATTCCCTGTTTTTCTTAAATTTAATATTCGTTTTTATATGAAAATAATACATTTTTTTCAAAAATTATTTCTCTTGCAATAATTTCAAAGTACATACATATCGTTATCCATTGGAATATACACAGAGTTCATTATCATATCATTGATTTTTTGATATATCTTTCATCCATTTCATATATGTTCAGCTTTTCCTTTTAACTTTGGTTATTTAATCTCTCTAACTTTATTCTGTGTTAAAAATGTACTTTTTTTTTTATCAAAATAAGAACAGGTGATGGTTAATCTTTCATCCTTAATAAATGATTACTGAATGTTAGCAAAATTCCCACAACTTCCACAATGAAATGAATCAGGAAGTATTTCAAGTTTTTTTTTTTTTTTCTTCCAATGATTGGCCATTGCCTATAAAGCATTATGTTTTCTCATGCGTATAAAAAAAAAAAGTCCCACATATTTGTTGTCTTTTCTTGTCATTCGTACTCCCTTCTTATCTATCCTGAATCGGTTATTCAGATCAGATGATGATATGAATAAAATGATCCAGTTTCTACAAAATGTTGCGACAAGGATCCTCTCAGCATTTCCCTACCAATATTAGAAAACATCACGTTTTGCTTTTCATTTGGCGACTACATTTGGAAAGTAATTCAAAAAGGGAAAAAGCTTGCAAAAACTAATCTTGTATTATTCAATTTTAGCAGCTTTCTTCGTCCAACAAGCAAAGGAGCAAACTGAAAGCTTCCGTAAGACTTTCTTCCTGTTTTCTAAGCTTTTTTTTTCTTTTGTTTGGTCTGTTTTTTCTACTGAATACGGAGTTTTATCCGGCGAACAATTGGAATGAGTCACATTCAGTTGTTGTTTTTCTTCAGAAATCTGACTTCAGAAATCTGGATTATTTTCTGCATGTTTCTATGACCACAATCTTGAAGTATTTAAAAACAAAAACGATCGGCGCATACATGTTCTGTTAAATTTGTACTTGTTGGTCATAATTTATTTTCTCTTTTAGTTTAGTTGCATTCAGCGTCTGTCTCGTGGAAGATATATTGTGGCATTGTGCTAGTTGTGGTCAGCGGTCACTCCTTCTTCTTGTCGGCATTTTCATTTACTGTAAAAAATTTGCTGCGGCAATCAACAGAAATAGCGAAATTCCGCGTAATCGCAATAGAACGGTACCGTTACGGACCGAACCACATTCAAATACTAAATCTGTTAACATAGGCGATCAACGAACAAGAATTTTATCGGCAGGTAATAGTTCAAAATTTTTTTCTGGAAATTTTCAAAATTCCTCTCATTGAAACTTTTAATTCAGAGGAGGAAGTGAAGATTTATTTTGATCCTGCTTTTCTAATTTTTTTTTTCTTGCAAAAAAAAAATGCTTTATAAATAGTATCTAACTTTAGATCATTATCTTAATTTACAAATTAATATTTGATCATAATTTTAACAATGTCAATTTATTCCTCGTGCTTTTCATTTTTATTATTGTTCGCTAGAAATTTCAACAAATCGAAATAAATGAAGAAAAAGTGATAAATTGTATAAACTGGTCTTTGTTTACATGACTAATACTCAATTTAAGAACCAGCTTTTTATCCTTATGTCTTTCATCCATCCATTCCGGGATTTATCTTTTCTTATCTTCCTCTTTTCTTATCACTATTATTATTTCAATCGTCTTATTAATTACCAATTTCTGCTAATATTGCATAAAGCGTAATATGACGATGAGCTTATTGTTGATAGGAAGAAATAGTAATAGTAATAGTGATTGTTAATGACAGTTAATATTATTGACAGATGAACTTGTTGTTTGATTGTTGTACAAACCGGCTCTAACCACAATCACCTGAAATACCTTACTTATGTAGTTGATTGCTGCAGCAATATTATTAGTTATTTTTGCAATTACTGTAATTATTTGATATCAAATAGTCGCTAAGCTATTGTCTACGCTTAATTATTATTAATTCACTTGTCTAATCTCATTTGTCCATTTCTATTTGTCTGAAGCACATGTCTATCCATTTATGATTTTGAAAATGCTAAAAATTGATGCTTTTTGATTGTTCATTTGAATTTTTTGGCAGTTTTTAGGAAAAATTTTACAGTAAAGACGATGACTATTGAATTAATGTTTTATGCTGCACTAAGTTTTTGAATTTAATAGTAATTTTTTAAATAAACTTTGTCGTCTTTCTTCTGCTTCGCTTATTTCCCTATCGCTTGGCAATATATTAGCTGTTGTCTTTGCATTTTTTTTTTTTTTTTTGTTCCTTAATCCTTCAACAGTGACTTCCTTATTTTGCTTAATGTTATTCTCCAATTAGCTAATTTGATTATTTTTAAACTTAGCATGCGATCACTTCAATTATCTGATTGTCAAATGCAGTGCGATAGTATTCCTGATGCAGTATGAATCAATTTCCCGAAAGGGTTCGCTGCGTCCTTCATTTTAGCCGTTCCGTTTAATTTATCCGTTAGTTGGAATGCGATGCTGCGGAGCGTATGTTTCCGACTAACTCGCCAGAGGCGAAACTATTTGTTTGACTTATTTGAATCTTCCATACTTATTTTACCTTAACAAATTTTTATTATCGATATCATTTGTACCTGGTACCCAACGCATAGCTTCTTTCAATCATTCCCTTGAAGTACTTTTAAATTTTATTTTTTATCCAAGCAATTTTCGAGAGTTGCACAAGAACTGACATCTTTAGCTACTTGAGTACTATTAATCCTTCTTATTAAATTAATTTAATTTTAATAGCAGCCACAAGTATTTACTTGAACAAAAGGATTGCTGCAATCGTTCTTTTAAAGTCTTAAAAAAATTTGACCTTCAATACGATACAGTGCAGTACCTTTTTTGTGGTCAGTCATTAATGGCCTTTTGCTTCAAGAAACTCTTAAATCTCTATTTCACACCGCCAGCACCATCCCCGCCGTCTGCCTCATAAATTTTTGATTAGTCAATAATTTACGATGTTTTGTCTACCGTTTGATGGAGGTCGTTATATAGCGGGTAAGAAAAATTATAGCAAAGCCATTTCTTGTTCCTGAATTTTTTGCTTATGTCATACGGTAATTTGATGTAGATAGGTATCGAATCGTAATGTGCCATAGACACCGCACAATCACCACGATGTCGTGATCAGCTAAAGGAGATGACGCGATAAATAGCGCTTGTAAATTTGAACTGAGTTGAATAAGATAAGTGATAGTATGACATAATAGTATGTCTCAAATTTAAGCTCGGATCTATTTTCCAAATAATTTGACTACAACAATCAGTTTTAGATACATTTCTATATCTCACATTATGTGTTCTCAATATTCTAATTCATGATTATTAAGATTATTACAGATGCCGATTATCTTTCCGAATGACAATTGATAATAGCTGTAGTTGATGATTCTTATTCAGGTATCTTCATGAAAATTTGAAATAGTTCATATATGCACATGTTTATTATTTATTTATCGTTTTTATGATACACCATACATCGGGAATGTTTCCATTTGGTGCCAGGCATATAAAGGGTAATTAATAATCTCGGTCATGAGATTCTAACAATGAAGATTCTATTTCATTGATTGGTAATGCGATGTACATACATAATATATTGTTAATTCCAAATCTTTCACATGCTTTTAGCTTATGTCTCATATTACAATTTTGTGATTTATTCTTGAATTCGTTTAACAATCAAATTTATTTATTGGCTAAAATTTTTAAGTCTTCTGGAATGCTACATTATTTATGTTCAGATGTTGAAATAAGGTTTCAATGAATGACAACATAAAAAAAGGTTATATTCTATGACGAAGGTAACATTCATTGTTAAATTGTTAACCAGTAATATGCAATATTGTGAACTTAATTCGAAAATGATGACGTATTTTAACACATTACCAATTGTTAAGACATTTTTATAATGTGACATTTGTTCATGAATTGAAATTTTCAAAAGAAGTTTTTGAAATTTCCAAAAAAATTTCCATATCAATCGAGGAGATTGATTTGGCTAAAGCTCAAAAAATTGTGGGTTTTTTTTAAAACTGACAAGAATCGTTTTTTTTTTAGATTTGGAAATACGATTCCTTTAACTATAATCATTAACTGATAGAGTATTTATTGTCGATTTTCAGTCAATATTCACGAATATTTCATTTTTAGATGTATAGAACTTCGAAATTTCATTGAACGTTATAGCCTAATTCAAACTGTAGGAATTTCCCATCATTCATCTCACTCTTTAATTCTTGAGAGATATTTCCTGATTGTGCTGATTATATTTGTCTTCTGTTATTTTACATCCGGAAATATTCATTCATGGGAAGTATGAAAAAGTATCAAAGAGATCCTCTGGTCAATTTGAAATGATAGCGATATATAGCTCTGATATAACAACGACAATTATTCTTTCTACAAGTCAACAGGCCCTGAATTGATCATTTATTATGGACAATAGTGATGTCTCGTTAGGTTTGCTACTCACGTTGACATCAAATTTCCATATCTTCCTAAGTGCTATCCATTCAATTATTGTAATTAGTGGTTTAGAAGAGGTCTGCTGACACTGTTATCGGAGGAACTGGGGCGGTAGGGTACATTGTTGTTGTTTAGGGGATTGTTACGAGGATTGTTTACGAGTCTTAGTAGAGGAAGAGAAGGGTAAGCAAGCAGCACAACACAAGGCTGCTATTATTGGCATATAAGCGAGAAAAGGAAGGATAGAGGTGTTCGGTCGTTTGAGTGTGCCCTCTGTACCAGTTCGGGTCAAGCGCCGGTCGTCGAACCCTCCTACGCTGTCGGTAGACGCACATTTCCACTTCCCTTGTACATCCCAGACATATTCCTATTCTTCACTCCCACTACTGGAAAGATAAAGAGAAGGGTCACTCAATGTTAGAGGACAGATAGTAAGGTCGTGGAATATGTTCCAACTAGCTTCTACTTAATCTTTTTATCCTTTTACCACATAGAATCATTGTGACGTAGCAAACATGACATTGACCACTGGTCAAGCATATGATTGAATGATATCCTGATGTATCAAAGTATGGATTATCGCCAATCTCCACATAATGTTGTCAATGGGTCCTTCTTTATTTCTCACCGGTAGTATGTTCCTTTATCATCATCGTCGTTGGCATCAGATTTCTCAGAAATTTGATTCAGCAGAAACCTCCTTATTAAATGTTCACAGAAGCAGACAAACAGATGGACAGTGACATACACACATACACACACAGCCACCTGTACAATGGACTATTGTCAGTACTATCGCGGTCGTAATAACCGGGCACTGTTGTAGACGACCGTTCTTTTCCGATCTATCAACCCTTTTATCCCACACACTTATCCCCTTCTAATATGATACGTTGTTTACATTTGTCATTCATTTATCTCCATTAATAAATGTCTTTCTTCTAGTTGAATTTTTAACAGTATTAACCTTTGACCTCATGATTGTTCGTTCTCTTCCTGGCACAGAAATCTTCTGTTGTATGCAATATGATTGCCGTTGTGTTCTATCTGATGCAGTCACAGTGACATTTCAAAACATCGATCTTATATTTAGTTGAGCAAGAATACAAAAATGTACAGGATGGCACAATGATACTACTGGAATAGAATTTTGATAAATCTCTTAACTATTATTTTAAATTCGCATATCTCATTTACTTTTAAACGATAACATTGATGTTTTGCACTTCTAATATCTATCAGCAATTTATTATTAAATTATTAATTGTCTGATTGTTGTTTGTGCAGTTTAGAATGCACTTTTTAAAAATGATTTTATTTTATCACTTTTTTCTTTGTCGAAAATAATTTCTACAATAATTTGTAGCTTTGTTATAAGCGAAATGTTGACAAGTTCCTATGATCTATGTTACTCAGACCATAATTTTAACCATGGTACTTTGCTATTTCGCAAGACCAGCAGAGGAAAAACATCACCGATTAGCAATTCCCAGTGAAAAATTTAATTCTGTGATCGATGAAAGATTAATAAGCTCGAATATATCCTAGTACCTTCTTAGCCTTTGTCACCCTTCCTTTGACCCATACATAACTAAAGGTGCTCCTTTGACCACCTGTCTTGTCATTTGATACTTCTCTCACTAATCATCAGCATGGTTTTTGTTACCTTTGATTTACCTTTATTAGGTAGAATTCAGTAATATTAATCACTTCCTTTATCATTGCTATCATTACGATACTTATTTCTATTTACATCATTATTATCATTATCGTACAAATCTATTACAGATCTTTATCATCAAATTTATACATCATAATTTGTTAGTTTACCACTTTTCATAGTAAAAATGATTTTCTACTTTGGTTTGTTTGCACACTGTTACTATTGTTTTATTCTTCTTCAACTATTATTTGTCAAAAAAAAAAAAAAAGAATCTTGAGTGGTTGTTGCTGACATATTGTCAGCGATAGTTGATAGTAGTTACTAAGAGAATGATGGATGAATTACTTGAAGAAGTAATGAAGGAAAAGTGAAGAAAAATGAGAGGAAAGAAAGTTAAATGGAATGCTAAAATTCTTTCATTATGCAAATTACTTGACTTTAATTTGACATTTTTAAAGATTTATGAAATATCTTATTTGAAATGTTAATTGCATTCTTGAAGACAAATATTTGATTGATAGCTCGAATTAAGAAGTTAAGTCTTCTTTTTTTTTTTTCCTTTCACGATGAATTATTCCAGAAATTAACTACATAGATTTACATGTAGAAATGAGACAATATCGGGTTGTATTAGTTTCATAATTAATATATTGTTCCGTAATTACTTCCTAGAAATCGATCAAATTAGCATGTTAATCTATTGCTACTGGTAAGCTTCTAGTATTGTTCATGATATGTTCACGTAAACTCTGTAAACGTTTCGAAATTTCAATGTATTTATTCTTTTACGAATGTTTTCCGGGCCTGTTTTACCTGCAACCTGAATAATATTCAATAGTTTGGTCATGAATTTAAGCATTTACTAGATTTGAAACTTGAGTTACCATAAATTAGTTTTTGTGATTGATGGGAAATCTGAAGTTGTTGCTGCTTTGTTGCCACAATATCTGTCATGCACTGATTGAGGATTTACCGGCAGTAGCGCGGTATCTGGTGAGTTTTTACTATACCATGGAATGAACAAAGCAAACAGTCAACTAAAACGAGGTCATTTCCCTCCCCACATTTGGAGACTTAGATGGGCGGTGGTCATTGATGAAGAATTAAACCGGATGTTCTTGTGTCCACCACTGATCTATTCGAATTACAAGAGCTTACATTTTCCGCCTATTCTGAGGATGCGCATGATTGTTCCGATTTTTGGACATGATTATTTTGCGTTTGTTCTAAGGCTTCAAATCAATATATTTCGTGATTCTAATGAAGAGATTTTATTGATTGTAATGTTTCATTTATTTATGGTTAATTCATCCAGAACTTATAACTTTTGCAGTGAAATTACCGAAAAAAGTTAATATCTTGAAAACATTCGAAGTACTCATTCTGTCAATTATGAAAACCTTATAAAAATTATTTTAAAATCTTTTATATTCAAGTTTAATTAATTGTGAGTCTTAATATCATTTTTCGGAATATTGCTTTCCCCACAAATTTGACATCAATTAATTATTTCTCAAAAAATTACGATTATCCTGCTAAAACTTAAAATCCAATTGAAATTTTTAAATGAAATAAATAAAGCATATATAAGAATATGTGATATGTATATAAAGTAACATATCCGAAATAAAAAGGAATATAAGTAGGAATTCAAACTTGAGTTTAAACTTAAACTAGATTAGATTAGAGAAGAGGCCTGATACAATGATTGGATCTATCCTTTTTTTTTTTTTTTTACAACTCTTATATTTGAATTCTTTTTTTTCACTTTTTCATTGAAGCCTTTCTTTTTTTCTTGTCCTTTGGGACCGATATATTTCTAAAGGAGCCTTTTTCGTGTAATTCAAAGATCGAACTGCCAACTAAGAACGTTTCACGCGATCATCCGACACATACATAAGGATGGATGTGTATGTGTGTATCGGTGCCATTCTGTACCTATAAGATGCAATCAGCGAAGTAATTATGTATCTGTCTGTCTATCTGTCTGTCTTCTAGTTTCCATCTGTCCATGCTTTTCACTAGTGAAAAAAAGAAAGTTCATATTATCACCTGAAGGACATTTTGGGGTCATCCATTTGAATGTTTGAAGAAGAGGAACAAGTTCCATCTGAAAACCATTTTTTTTTTTTTTTTATGTGACAGAAACTTTCTTTTTTTTTGTTTTTCACAATGGTCATATTTTATTTTGCCCGAGGATTTATCGAAATAAGTTGATGGCATTAACTAACATTTTTTGGTCGATAAATGAGTGAGAAGTACAAACTGTTAGAAGTGGATAAGTGTTACAATGATAAGAACAGGATGATCTGATATTTCCTTGGTCAGGTAAATATCATATTAATGAATGCTAAATCAATAATCGAAATAATGATATTTCTTGGTATTTTATGGATGATAGAGGAGATGTATCGATAATGAAGAGGTATATTATTACAAACTTTTGCATCCGAAATTCTTGCCAGAAAGCTAAAATCGGAAATCGATTGTTGATTTAAAAGCAGTTGAGAAATTTATGGCTGTTTTTTGAGTAATTCGTAACTACTGCATCTTCTCGCTCATTCAATACTTCCTTATGAAAAAAAAAGAGAAAAAATGTATAATCGGAGAGAGTTAGTAGTAGAAAAGATGTCCATTAATGCGTCATTCCTATTCTGTTCCGTATATTACATCTCTGGAAGAGGTGAGACAATAAAAGAGGTCAGCCCGCCAAAGAGGTCAACCCACTGAACAGTATCTCAAGAGGCCCAATTGGATAAGTGACCTTTAACTTCGCTTTTTTTTAGCTCCTCCTCTGGAACAATTGTCGCTGATGTCTCGTTGGTTATTGCCATTTTATCATTATGAAAAGGAATTGAGCTAATTGGTGCAATTCGAATTGTCATTTTTTGCCTCTTCATTTTTATATCATTGTTTTAGGCTTGGAATTTTAGTACCATAGCAATCTGAATTAGATAATCGCCTTAACAGTTAGATTTCCATTGTTTCCTCTTTTATTCTGCATTGATCAGTGTTTTAAGCATATATACGTTTGTAAGCTAAATAAAGTAAGTTTTTTTGTAAGGCAAATAACATCTTTTTAAGACAAGTAAAATGGGTATTACCTTGAAGAATAAATGAATAGTATTTTTATGAAGCGAATAAGTTCAATACTTTTAGGTCAATAAGAAAATACTTACATAAGGAAAGTTGAAGGTTTTCTTTTGTATAAACTGTTGGGCAAATAAATAAGGATTTCCTGGATTGAAGAAACAAAACATGAGAAGCATTAAAATTATCTTACAAGTAATTAGATTTCGGAGACTGTCCTATTTAAATTGTAATAGGAAAATATTCATTATGATGAAGAAATTTTAGGTTTCAACTATTTTTAGTACAGATTTGTTTGTTTACTCATCTTTATTGAATACCCTTTCATCATCAATTTTGTTTGTTTGAATAACGTTTATCTGTTGTTGTTGCTTTTTTTTTCCCTTTCTTTCTTTTTTTTTTTGTTTTTTTTTTTTCAAATCAAACAGACAAAAAACTTGACTTTGTATTTATGTTATTTGTAGTAGGAAAGAAGGATATCTTTGTAGAATGGACCGTGTTTTGATTTCAATTCTCTTGAAATTTTGGTTGAATTTGAAAAAAAAAATTCTTTTTCTTCGAATATTTGGAAATCTATAAATACTCTTTCGTATTACAAACAAAAGTTAATGTTTGGAATAGGTAAGCGTTGAAAATTGAGTGGAAGAGTAGGTATTATATGTAAATCGAACACTGAACGATTAGGGGTCATTTTTGTCATGGTCATTTTTGAAATTTCTCTCTGCAACACCATAAATGTGTAAACACTTCATGTTAGTGAGATTCGTTGCAATTTGAAAATGACCCTTGAGGTTAATTTGTAGCTATAACTTTATAAGTTACTTTAAAGTGATTTGGGAGAAAGGATTTAAAAAAAAGAAAAAAAGTTAATTTTTTGTTACCTATGACAGTAGTAATAATAAAGGATTGTAGTGCTGAGCTGCTATGAATCGAAATATTAACTTTTGTTTTCAATTGAATAAATTTGATGTCGATATATTTCAATATCGTCGTTTCATAATTACTGGTAATTTAAAGAAGACTGTTTGATGAAACTCATCAGGTATCTGTATCTCAAGAGTTATTCACTTCCGGTTATAATACTTCAGCTACAAACATTAATATTTACTTCTAATTAACATAAATGATAGCAAATAGTAAAGTTAAAATGAAGAAATCATTTCATTAGTACTTCCTTTTTTTTTCTCTCTCTTTTTGATTTAATATTTTCGAAGTATAAAAGGTAAGCTAATCTTAGTTATTTTAATTTTGAATGCCCCCTTGAATATTTTTATTGTCGATTTTTTTTCTTTATCTCTATTCCACTCCTACATTTTCACCAATAATCTTGAATTCTGTTTCCTTCATAACTTATGTAAATCTTTAAGTCAAATTTCCACCTGCCACACTTTGCAGTACTTCCTTTATCCTCTCTTCATTCATTTTGAAATTGAAAAATTCACTTCCTTTCATCTCAGCTTCCTTCTTTCCCATTAAATCACTCGTTTTGCTTGCACTTCTGGTTATTATTAGTTGTGGTACTCTCCATGCTTAATTAACACTTCCTGAAAGTAAAGCGGATTTTTTCCGAAAATTAAATTTCGCTGGTTATTCTCATCATTTGCCATCTTAAATTTGACAATTTTCAATCCCATAATGACATAGACTTCCATTTTCGGTATCCTTTAATTGGTAGTATTATAAAACGTATATGAGGCGAGCAGTTTATTCCTTTTTTCTGAATTTCCTTTTTGAATATGTCTTTTTTTTTCGGAATTTTCTTGTAAGTGTTCCATGCTTTTGTTCTCCTTAATTAGATTCCAATTAGTCCTTAGAAGGTTTTGTCTAAGAATTAATCCTTCACTTCCTTCTGATTTCTATCCTAAATTCTGCTTTATTTACTTTCATCAATGTTTCCCAATTATTCTTATGTATTTCGAAAGTATTATTATGAACATCCGAAACTAAATTTCCCATCCTTGAAAATATTATAAAGTTGTTTTGCAATTATTCATCAATTTGGCGGTAAATAATAATTCAGAATGCGATTTTTTTCCCCGTTCGTTGTCCCTTCCATATTCATAAATTCAGTACTTAAGCGGAAATAGTAAAAAAGTGCTGAATTTCAAATGAAACTTGCAGGAAGTAGTTCATCATCAGGTTGCTCATCAACGACTGCAAATAACGATCACTATAGTGAGTTATTAGCAGTAACATCGTCATCATCAGCTGCATCATCGTTATCATCACTTTGCTCGGGGAATATTCAAGTACCATTGAATAGTGGCCAAGAAAGAACAGTTTACGGTACAATTCGAGCTGCTACTTCCTTGTTCAATACAGCTAATCATCAAACCATCAAAAATACAAAAAATACTCCCATCATTTCAGGTTTTTATTAAATTGATATTTTAGCTAAAATGGTTTTTAATGCAGAATTTTGTCAACAGGGGGGTCATCAATGACTAAAATTGAACATCTTTCAAAAGCTTCAATAAATCTAAAGAAAACCATAGATTGATTATATTGAGTGGAGGGATGGAAGAGTCATGATTAAGCGGTATAAACGAATACATATTACTTTATAAAGGGCCTTAGGATATGCAGGCCTAGAAGAGTTGTATTAATCACATATCGCCGTACTAGGAATTCCGGTGATTATAGCATCGTGATAATGTCAGGAAAAAAAAAAAGTTCCATGGTAATTATTTCTTCGTATTTTAACTTCTTTTTTACCACACTACTTATATTTCGGAAAGGAAGTATGGTTGACAATAAGTGCGCTGAAAAGATCTTCTTTGATTCGTATACATATTGAATCAGTATATTTCATTCTCTGCGACTTTTCCCTCGATGAATTTCAATGTTTTCTTTCATCTGTACTATCTATGTGTTACCAATGGTCATTTGTAGGAGTGGTAGAAGAGATGGCATTAGTATCACATCATACAGGAACGGGAAATATAGTTGCTGGACCAGCATCAATGTATGCCGGACCAGGTGCTGCAGGAGCTGCTGCTGCAGCTGCTGCATTGGCTAAGGAATCCAGTAGACATAGTACCGGATTGAATGGCAAAAGTGTTACGGCGAAATTACTGCAAAATTCTTATCACAATGGACATTTATCACAGGTTTATCATTTTTCTTCCTTTTTTTTTTTTCTTTTAACAGACATCATAACAATAGATTGTTTCATTTAAAGGAAAAATCTTATTGACTTATTAATTGCTTTCTATGAAATCTTGGTTATATTTTTGGATTGAAAATTTAAATTTTCTCCTTGAAGATTGCAAAAAAAGAGTAGTAAATGTTCAGCACATGATAATTGTAAGGTTGGATAACTGAAGTTTTCTTTTTTTTTTTTTTTATTGCGAGGATTCTTTTTCCATTTCTTTGCTTTCCCAATCCATTTATTACCCTTCGATGTCATCGTTAAAAGATCGAAGTACTCAAAATGTACTTCTTTTTTTTTTTTTTACTGCCACTCAACAGAAAAGAACAAAAAATCTTATTAGCTTATATTATGAATTGACTCACTATGAACTATTTTATTTATTTTCGACCCATAATTAAAGTTGAAACTTTAAATATCTGTTTAATTTTATCATATCTTTTTCTGTTATCAGTCTCCGAATAGGAGAATGGGAACATCCTTATGAATAGGGACAGTTCAACTTTGTAATAATTGTCATGATATGGAATAGGAACTATTGATTTTTATATCTTCGATTTGTTTCTTTTCAAGTAAGAAAGGTGATAAGTGATTTAAAATTCTTCCGCGATTATATCAATTACGGGAAATTCCGGCATTCGGATTAATGTTGACATGACCAATTAATTCTTTTGTGTAGCATAGCTATTTTTTGTTGCGTTAGAATTCTTTCACTCTATTTACGCTTGAATTGAATGAAGAAATTTCAAACTTTTCAAATTAATTTTCAACACAAGCAATCTCATATTGCTTCATAGATGGAGATTTCTTAGATTTTAATCAGTTTAACTGCGCATTAAATTCAGAAATTGTTGTATTTATGCTATATTTCCCGAAATTGTCTATAATTGCTTTACTGTGCTTTTTATTTTATTTACTAGTTCATTCCTTTATTTATTTTGATGTCTGAAAGATAAACAAGACTGAAAATTGAGAAAAGTTTTTCTGATGATTGGTATTTAATTTATGATCTTAACAGCTTAGACTTCATGAAATGTTGTGGTATAATCATCGTCGATAGATAACATTATAGTTCAAAACTACTGTAGGTCTACATTTACCCGATATCATGGGTAAATATATACATATGCCATATTATTGGGAAGATTTATGGATTACTTGGATCCATTTCGAACATTTCCGGTCAAATTTACTGGAATTTCCAACGAAAATTAATGGGGAAAATTTTTGGCTGTTGGAAATTTAAATTTTATAAATGATAAAATGCATGGAAATTTTTAAAGTTTTACTCACACTTCTCATTTCTTTTTTGAAACTTGTCCTCTTCTGTGGAAATAGTTTTTAGATTAAAACTTTATTATTGAATTACAAAGAATTTGGTTTCAAATGCTACTAGCACACTTTCAGCCCTCAGTGGCACATTCAAGTCAAGCAATTCTGACAGCTGTACAACCATTTTATCGTCCACCAAATATGGAACAACTTGATACACAACCTGATCGTCCAATTGGTTATGGCGCTTTCGGTGTCGTCTGGTTCGAAATTTCAACTTTTTGCACCCTTTTCAACATGGTCTAATGACATATTGGGTAGAAATTGGGAATGTTTAGATTCTATTTCCACTCTTTTCTCTTCCTTCCTTTTGTTCAATTCGGCTATTCACTTGATAAAAGACAAATCTGCATTTTCATAATTTCGTTCAAACTTTAATTGTGAGTTCTAAATTAAATAACTTAAGGGTAACTTGAATAATAAATCATTTAAAATAAATGGTTAAAATCTGGTGGTATAGACATCTTTTACATATTGGTTGGAATAAACGTCAAATTATATTACCAATTGGCACTGATTATCTCAATATTTTACATTCTAGCAATTTTATAATTCTAATATTTTAAAATGTTTTCTTTTTCTTTTGAAGGTCGGTAACAGATCCACGTAGTGGTAAACGTGTAGCACTGAAGAAAATGCCAAATGTTTTCCAGAATCTTGCATCATGCAAGCGTGTGTTTAGGGAAATCCGTATGCTGTCCAGTTTCAGACACGATAATGTAAGTAACTTTCTTTAAATTAATGATTGAAGATGGAAGACTATTTATTACTTACTTTTCACTATTTTGCATAATATCCATAAATACAAGTAGGTTTCCTACTAGGATCGAAGATGAAATTTTAATTTGAATTAAGCAGTTGGATGATTGCTTGAATTGTTTGTCAGATGTCTGATGATACGTTATTTGATGACTGATGTAATAGCAGATATATTTTGCATAAATTAAAGGGTAGGAGATAATCGTCAAGTAGAAAATTTGAGAGGAATGAAAAGATATAGAATAGAGCGAGGCGTGTGGCTAATAATTTTTCCCAAAAGGGTAGAACAGAATAAGAATAGAATAAAATTGAATACCCAATAATGCTCTACCGAAATTTATTTTAAACCGGCGATCACTTCAATTGCTCAATTTTTGTGCTGTCTGTTGACGTCAGATGTGATGTCCAGATGTACATCTACACAGACTAATTCCAGACTGATCATCAAATTAAAACCGGTTTTTCCTTCCCAAATTTCTTTTCGTTTTCCTCCTTTGAGAAATGATAGCACATCCAATAACGTCAAAGGATAGAAGAACCAAAAAATTTTAAGATAAAATTTTGAAATTGCCTCAGAAAAAGGGAAATACTTATTTATGCATTCTAATTTATGAACTTCCTACTATTCCAAACAATGTTTTTATTTGGTAAAGAAATAAGTGCAATGCAAAATAAGAATAAGGGATACTATCTATATAATTAATTAATTAACATTCATGTTAGCTTTAGTTTAAGTTCGATTAATAATTTTTCATACATTGAGATTTACTTTGTTAGTGTTAAAAAAGAATCTGAAATGAAATCATTCTGTGATAGATATATCAAGAATTGAAATTTATGATAGGCATATATTAGAAAAGCACCAAAATGGCAAAATTTCTGTTCTATACCCCGTAAAAAATTCCCGGGAGCTACTTCGGATCTTATTTTACCTTTCGAAATCATCTGCTCTATAGATTTATTAATAATTTCGGAAATTTAAAAGGAGCTTCAGAATAAAAATGATTACTTTGCCTCAATCAGTTATTTGTGTTCTTTTCTGACTAGCAATATTAAGTTTACAATCGTGTTTATTACTATCGATATCATTATAACGATCATATTAGTTATGATCATGATTTTTGCTTTGAGAATTAGTACTACTTTTAAATTAATAGCTTCGATTGCATGAATTGGATTTGTTAGGATATTTTTATTTGTCTTTAAAATATCTGATGAATTAAAGGTGTTGTGTATGATCGATGTTATACAGCCGCAGAATCCTCACTTTTTCCAAGAACTGTAAGTTTTTTTTTTTTTTCTTCTCCAGATTGTAATTACTGTAACGTAGGAAATATAGAATGGTAATTTGGAATCAACTTTGACATATTTAATAATGGAGAGATAATTGGAAGTATGATACCAACTTACCAGTATTTCCTTGCTTGATTTCTTTTTTTCAGTTCATTGTTCTATCTTTGAAAGAAATTTGAAGAAATAAAATTAATTTTTTTCAGCTATGTCTTAACAGAATTAATGCAAAGCGATCTGCATAAAATTATTGTCTCACCTCAACCACTTACCACTGATCATGTAAAAATATTCGTTTATCAAATTTTGAGAGGTCAGTTTGAATTCCATATAAATTTATTTTAAAGCTAGGTTTGACGTCGAAAAGTCTGGCATAGTTTATCCCATGTAAAAGAAGATTTTGATACTGTAATATGTTGAAAGGATGTAAGCGCAAGTAAAACAAACCTCACTGTTTAAACTAGTGCTTGAAGTTGAAATTTCAATTTTAAATCTTAAATTTCATATTTTTTAGGACTGAAATACCTGCATTCGGCTAATATTTTGCATCGTGATATCAAACCGGGCAATTTGCTAGTAAACAGTAATTGCATTTTAAAGGTAATTTATTTACCTGTAATGAGCAGCAGAAAGAATTGGAATTAATCACAGGATATGAAATGAATAAAGATAGAAATTTTCATCAATTAAGAAGTCAATAGTGAGTATAATCTATCTTCAGGTCATCATGCAACATAACATGTAGTACTTGTTGGTAGAGAATAGTATGACTTGCTTGAACTACTTCATAGTGACCACCAAATGCATAGTGACCAATATACAATGCTTAGCAGATTAGGCACTATTAAAGTTATTGGAATCCATGTGATTAATAAAGGAAGATTAATTTACTGATTTTTAACTCTGATAACTGTAATGTTTCTTTTTCAGATTTGTGATTTCGGATTAGCAAGGATGTGGGATCCACATGAACAATCAGCTATGACCCATGAAGTAAGTGAAGGGAAGTAATGAGTAATATCAAAGGCTGAAATTTTCTCGATACCTAAAAAATTTTACGTAAATTGCCAAGAGCTATTTTTGTACTTTATCTAAATTTAAATTTTATTTGATACACTATTTTTTTTAATTTCTTTCCGAGAGAGAAAAAAAAACAACTAACTAATTAGTTCCGGTTTATAGGTAGTAACACAGTATTATCGCTCTCCAGAATTATTAATGGGTGCGCGAACATATACGGGCGCTGTGGATGTATGGTCCGTGGGTTGTATATTTGCCGAATTATTAGGAAGACGGATACTTTTCCAAGCACATGGACCTGTTGAACAGGTTTCTATTATACCATAAAAATTTTCGTTCTTGTAAATGATCAAAAACAAGTGTTCCATTTAATTATTTCTGCTGTCATTTCAAATTAAATTTGAAATTTCGGTGTAGAATTTCCAAATTACTTCAGAAATCGACTTGAATTTTTACACGTGATCGTTTGCTAATCGAGGAATTATCGATGGTCAATATCTGAGGAATTGCAATTTAACTCATTTCCATCAATTCAAAATTTTCGATTCTATTTCTGATTTTTTGTTGTTGCAGTTGAATATGATTGTTGATCTGTTGGGTACACCAACGGAAGAAGAAATGAAAACGGCATGTGAAGGTGCCCGAAAACATATCCTTTCATCACCATTTCGTCAACCAAATCCGCAAAAAATCATTCAACTAACACAGGGGAATGATGATGCAGCCGATCTGCTCACCAGATTGGTAACATTTGATCCGGTTAGTTCATTATCATTTAAATAAAATAAAAAATTCTTAAGTTGGTTTTCATGAAATTTCAGAAACTTTTAACTAAAAGATTAAAGTTTAATAATCTCAATTGAACAATTGTAAATTTTTTAAAAGAGAATTTTATTATAGGAAAAGCGTGTCACGGTAGATGCAGCATTAAGTCATCGATATTTGGACGAAGGTCGTATGCGTTTTCATTCATGCATGTGTTCATGTTGCTATACTACACCATCAAATGTACGAATCTTCTCACAAGTTTTAGATCCAGTGGTAAGCTTTTTAATTTTAACAAATTTAATTTTTAACAATTTCAACTATTTAAAACAGAGGAAAAGAAAAACTTTTAATAAAATTCTCTTTCATCATTTAAAATAGTATAACAATTCTAGCATGAACATCCATTTGATCCAAGATGGGAAAAAGAGCTTTCACGTATGTCAATGTTTGATCTAAGAGATCGGATGTATAGATTTGTTACCGAACGTGCACCACCATTTGGTGTAGCTCTTACTATTAATCCAAACTCTGCTTCATACAAAACCTTCACGAGGTATGATCTTGATTTATTAGAATTTTTAAATTCCCTTTTTTCTTTTTCTTTTTTTTCTCCCTCCCATAATTTCGCATATTTATGGCATATGAAGAAGGAAAGATGGATGATAGTAATAGAGGAAAATCATTTTAAAAAAAGCGAATTTTCTTAAATGCTATGAAACACTGTCAATTTTCCATTGCGGCATAAAATGAAAAATTATTTTTTGCTCTACGGGATGCTTATATTCTGGTTGATATAAAGTAATTTTTCATTTTCAGATACCGTAAACTATTGTTTATTTAATCTTTGAATTTAAGCTTTTTTTTTTTTTTTTTTTTTTTTGAGAATTGATTAGAAAAGGAGGTCTCCTGGTTCATTGATAAAGTTGTAATTTTTTTTTTCTTTTTAATCAGTCAAACAATTTTAATCCTAATGAAAATTGATTTTTGCAGCTCATCGGTGGCACAACCATCCGAATTTCCTCCCTCACCGAATGCATGGGACCAGTAATAACAATAAAAAAAAAGAAATAAAATAAATGTTATTATTTGAAAATATTGTATGGTCGTTAATCGATTGATTTTGTATTTTGCAACAGTTATTTTTGAATCATATTGAAAATCAGCAATATCATCCGCCAATAATGTACTTCCACGAAAATCTGCCTCATTTTCCACAAGTTATTTTTTTTTTTTTCTTTGAAAAGTTTCCTCATTATTAGTGCTAATTGTACATGAAGTATTAAAGTTTTTCATTTTCAGAACGAAAATTGAAGTGATATTATTGTTTTTATTTTCAGAGCTCTCTTGTTAAATTTAAAATCTCCATTCTAGCTATATTAAAATTAATAATCACAAATATTATAGAAATTAAAAATAGTCATACAAGTATTCCCGGATACTTTTTTCCATTTCATTATGCAGAACAACGAGAACCTGATTTTCAGCACAATTTCAATGGCTTAATCCATTGTGTAAATTTTGTGCTCCAAATTTATCATTATACGACTAACTTTTTTTTTTTTTTGAGACGATCATAATTCGTAAATGTATACAAGAATAAATTTCAAGGTCATTAACGATTTTATGATCGGACAATATGTTGAATAGAATTTATGCTGTAGATTGGAATAATTGACAACTAATGTGTCAATCGAAAAAGAGTAGTGTTTTTTCTGTTTCATGAAAGGAATGAATGAGAGAAATTAATGAAGATTGTAAATATAATTGAAATTATTTATTTTTGAGATGTATCATCAGGTTCTCGTGATTTACCCAAAAGTGAGATAGCATGAAGTGAACTTTTATCTACTATACTTTACAACCACAACTTTTTGTTGAAAATATCCTTCCAACATAATTCCATAACTTTCTTACGTTTATAGGGAGTAGGTTAAAATATCAATAATTATTACTAATTATTGAATGAATTCGTGGATAAATTGCATGATTAATAATTATGGCTGAATTATTTTTCATATCTTGAAAGAAATTTATGCATTGAAGATGAAGAGATGCTCTGTTCAATTTTATATTTTATATTATGGTACTAAAAGTTTTATTAATTATTTTATGTTTGATGATTATCTTCTCTTTCATCACCAATGGATGTTATTATTGTTTTTTTTCTTTTATTCTTTCTCTTTCTCATTCCTTCTTAATTTTGGTGATATTAAACGCTTTATATACATATTCTTTATTTTCTTTTTTTTTTTTTTTTGCAGTGTAACCGTTAGTTACCCTTATTCTTTCTAAAAAATATTGTTGCTTTTCAAAATTTTGATAATAGATCGAAATTTTACAGGGTTCTTTATGATAATAAAGATAAATACTCGAAAATTATCTTCTAAAATTCCAAAATTTGGAGGATTTTTTTTATTCTTTATGGTTTTAATCCGAAAATAGTCCCTTTAAAATTCACATTTTATATTCCTTAAAGATGAAAAATAGGCAGTAATTTTTTTGTCTTTCATTAGTCTTTTTTTCCACAAACTACCAAAATTTCCTAAATTGTCAATTGTATTTGTATATGAAATTACAATATTGCATTGCTAACCTTTACCTCCTCTCATATTTTGAACTTGGGATTTATTATTGAAAGTATCTATAGGTCATCCATACACAATGATTATTGTGACCCTTGACGTTTATTGAAATTTGACAATTGAACTTTCCATATTTGTGCCGATCTATGTTGTCATGTTTATCACTGCCATTATATACATCAGTTTTTCATGCAACTTGCTGTGCGCATATATTTTTGTATCATCAACAAAAATGATTGCCCAATAATCATTAGCTGGGCTTTCAAATGTGCCGAGAAATGCCAGTCAGGGCTTTCTATAGTCAATTATTTTTTTCCTCTTTGCTACAAAACATTTTGGTGTCTTTCAAGATAAATTCGAAAATTGTAACAATCGAAAATTTTATTTTTATTTTTCTAATATTATACAATATGCTTTCCCTTATTTTTTGTTGCAACATTATTTTCTCCACATTTCCTTGAATCTCGACTTTTTTTTTAGGATATTTAAATTTAACTGAGCTTACGAAACATTTCAGCAAAATGTTTTGTGATTTCCATAATTTGAAAGTATCAGATAACTTTGAATAACTGATCCTGAAAGACGACTATTCTCTTCTTCCTCATATTATCTATCCCAACTGTCCATATCTCATCAATTTTTTATGCTTATCCGTTTGCTACGCAAAGGATGTTCACTCTTACTTTCTACTACATGTGCGATTTAGGTAATAAAGCTTTACGTCTTGTGGGCGCCTATGCATAGCAGTACACCAGTGGTGTATAGTACGAGTAAATTTAATGATATGAATTTTCATCTGATTTTTTTTTTCTTTTTTTCCCCCAAATCATATCTATTTTTGATTGTTCAATTAGTTGTATATTGAAGTATCATTGTAACTCAAAATAAGGAATTTCTTTTCTCAATCTATCTTTAAAATCTGTAATTAAATGATGAACGATATTTGCTTCTAAATTCTTTCGTCCTATTGTTTGTTTATATCGTATCGGAAATAGAAATTCAATGCTAATTTCTCCGTTAAGGTAAATAAATATTGAATTTCTTTGCATTTACTTCAAATTTTTCGTTTATACGTTGCCAAAAATTTCTCATTAGCAAAATTCCGAATGAAATTTGAAAGCGTGGATAGAAGCTGTTAATGAATGAAAAATTTCTCTGAAAAAGAAAGGCCTCATTGCAACGGAAGTACCGGAAACACCTTAGTTCATTTGTTTTTGCATATTTCGTCATTTTTCCTGCTGTAATTAACGGATGCAGTTTCATTTCAATTTTACCAATCATCAATGCATTTTTATTCTTCCGGAAAGCTTACTTACTCTTTCTGTCATTTTATGAAAGAATGCTAATGAAGTCCTCCTCAATGGTGTTTATATCTAATAGTGCGATTGGGACACGATGATAAAATGATATTCTGATATGCCTTTCCTGATGAATAGTCTCTTCATTGATGACTTTTTATTTCTCTTTGAAATCAAACTACCATTAATTTTTCTTTCTGCCAGTTCTCATTCAAATATCATTAGGTATCATTTATTTTTGTTTGTTCATATAATAATTAGAAGAATTGTACCTTCCCTTTATCTGTTCTTTTTTTCATTCCCCTTCAAATCTCTTTCTCTCTCTCTCTCTTTTCATTTCTTCCTCACTATGGTCTTAGCAAATAAAAAGAACATTTTACGCCAATTGCTTTTTCAAATTTTGTTTTATTAGCAAAAATAAATATTTTATTGTTTTTACAAACTATAGAAGTGTAAATTTGAGAGACAACAATATGAGAAATTTTTTGGATAGTCCGAGATATTATCCAATAGATTTCGATAACACATGCTATATGTATTTAACTATAAATAAAAATGAGAGAAATATTTCGCTTATGGGTAGTATCTGACGTAAATGACTCAAATATTTTGTGGGGAAGAAGAGCGATCAATTCACAATTCAAAGTTAGGGAGTCTATCCATCCTTGACATTGAGTTACATTTATTCATTCATATAAATTGTATATTTTCAATTTTATAGTAAAATGATTCCATAAAATTTCAAGATATATGGAAGAAAAAGATGTTTCGTTTTGTTCTTTAAATTGAATTCATAAAAGAATTATTATTCATTTATTTATTTTAATCAGTCTATGAATTCTGAAAATAATTAACTTCATGCTACAGCTATTTCCATTTAATTAAAATGCTCAAAGTTCAGGAAAAAATATTACATCATCTGCAAAAAGAAACATCTGATACTTCCGATCATTGGTACAGTCATCAGCGAAAAACTTTTGGAGAAGATATATCTAGTTTTCTTGTTTTGAAAATCATTTTTAAAGAATGTTGAATAATTAAGGCAAGAAATTATTTATTCATGCGTTAAAAAGAATAGGATTTCCATAATTTGTCAACAAAGGACTTGTTAGAATCGTTAATTCTAATATACTATAAGTAATGGATAATAGGTAATTGGAATTTTTTTTTTTCTTTTATTCAATAAATACTTTTATAGTCAATGGACTTATAATTTCTCTTCTGAAGTAAAAAATTTCTTTTGTTATCAAAAAATTGGAATGAAAAGTCAATAATATTTCAATTAAATTGCATTATCGGATGGTTTCCCTTTTCTGTTCTATTTTGCTAACAATTTAATGTGCATCTCTAAAAGTAACTATGGTAACCATTTTAAACGTTTGTTTGTTGTCATAGAAAGTTCATATTTGACAACTCTTTTAAGTTCACTCTCTTTTCCAAGTCAACGATTATTTCGCGATGTTTTCTTCCAATCATTTTATCGATACTTCCTGAAAATGTCACGATAATTGTTTGGAGTATATATGTTAGATCTATTTTTCAATTCTAGATTATTTTCTTTTCCTCATGCACTAACTATATCGTCAATTTTTTCCTATGACATGGCTTATTTCTGAAATTTATACTTAGAACTAAGTACGACCTGAAATGAAATTCACACTGATAACTTTTTTCATTCCAATCCTAGGGAACAATCTTGACACAATGCGTTTTTTTTTTTTTTTCGAAAAAAAAAAATGATCTCAGATTTTGTTCTTAGTTTATCAATCAAAGAACTATTTCAATTTTGCTTGAAAATTGTTCTCAATGCTATTAATTTTTCCCCTTAATTTAAATCACAATCATCTTTAATAATAATTATAACGAAATATATGCGTTGTGATATAAATCGTATCATTAGCAAGTAGAAACATCTTTAAAATGCTTATTGTGCAAGATTTTTCAAAGTTGAAATAATCTTGCCTTATTTGTCCTTTAAGTACTTAATTATAATTCATCATTGTTAATGCAGTAAATTTCCTCTAATTTCAAACATTATATTATGGCATTTTCATTTGAACAGATAAGCGCAAGATACGGATAAGGCCAAGAATGTACTTTTAGAACTCAGGCTAACTATTCAAATCATTTGCTTTATTTCATTAAATCAGTTGTAAAAGAAAGAAATTTAAGAAAACTATCTCCCTTCCATTTTCTTTGCATCCTATAAATTTCCCTAAAATGATCTCAAGCATTGTATTAGAATATGAAATGCAATAAATTTTGAACTCTCCAAATCGTATTATCGATTAACATCCATCAATACCGCATATCAAATACGAATTGATTCCAGCTTTCATGTTATTTAGTCCAAGTAGTTTGGAATCATATTGATTTCCCAATTCCAGTTCATAATTTCAATCATCGATTTCATCTTCTATTTCGAATTTTTTCTTTGGAACAAAAATTCATTGAGATAAAAAAGACAGAAAAATTCATAAATTTTGATGGTTCGATTTTAATTCATTGGAATAAGGTTGGTAAGGACTCAAGTATTCACTTTAAGTGCTTCAGTGATCGTAATATGAGGCTTTAAAGATATATCGCTAGGCTCAATTATTTGTGGAACAGCTACTTAACATTTTAGGTTGAAGTGAAAGCATGTCTGCATAAAATCTTCATGTACTAACTGCATTATCTCACTTGCATAACAACACGATTGAATAACTTAACTGAACTTTTCTTGTCCTCAAAATAGCAGCTTGAAGAAATAAATTTCAAGAAAGAAAAAATTTCTACAAGATAAGAAGCAGAGATTAATAAGTGAATTAATAAGCATTGCTAAAATTTTTGTCAATTTGACGTGATATTAATATGTTGAAACACGACTGTCACGTAATTTACATAATTTCTGAAATGTACGGGATCACTAACGTGACACATATTCGAAATGTGTTCTTTAATTCTGTCTACTAGTAACTCATTTGTCTTGTTCATACAGAATAATACAACATAATTTAATTTAAATGGCTCAAATGAGCTGAAATAAAATTTAAACGACTAATGTCGCCTAATAACAATAAGTACGACACACTTGTTGACAATTTTGTTCTTCATCTGATTTAATGATAGATTTATTATATGCGTACGCTCTGCAAAAATAAAAAAGAAACATCAAACAACAAAATTATTGTGAAATCGATGATGCATTGAAAGGCATTTTCGTTAAGGTCCGCTAATCGAATTAATTTTGCGAATTTAGTCGACAAAAATTTTCATAAACTTAGAGCAACTTTTACTGCACTTTTTTTTCGAAGATTTTTCAAAAACGATATTTCGCAGTTTTCGAAAGAAGTTGCAATAAAAATTTTAAACTTTAAAAGAAAAACTTTCTAATACCGAATTCGGAATTTTGATTTTAAATATTAACTTTTAGAAGAGATTTTAAGAGAGTATATGTTTAATGTGAAATTCGATCTTATCAGTAGCATAAAACTGAAAACTGTCCTAAAATAACAAATCGTTATCGCCCTAGGAGAAATAGCAATCATTATAAATGAACAGTGCAATTTATTAGCTATAATTACGTTAACTTTAAATTAAGCAGAAAATGTAAAACTTAGTTATGAACTGATTTTTGTTCCGAATGAAAGTGAGATCAATGAACAGAAAAGAATTGCTTCATTATCATTTACTACTTTTTTTGTTTGTCTAAACTGATCATATTACTTTTTACTTTCCTTTTCTTTTGAATTATCATTTCATTTCGATTTAAGGATTATTTGTATGTGCAATGTTTTGTGGATTACTAAGCAAATAGAATTGAGTAGTTAAGTTAAATCTCATTAGATTTTTACGCTTATCCATTTGTACTATGGTAAACAGAAAGAGTAAGAGAGGAGAACGGAAAACGAAAAGAGAGTTTCTCTCCCTAATTGATTAGTTATTTTCCACTTGAATGGGAAAAAATGGAAATGGAAATGGATTTACCATTTTGCACTTTAGTGCTTTGAAATTCTGCCGCTTAATTTTCCGTTTCTTTAATTTCGAATAAATAGCATACATTAAGATACAACTTTTTGGCAAAAGGAAATAGAAATAATTGTAGAAGTTTTTAAGAATTATCGTTTTTTTATAATTCTGAAATATGGCGTTCAATTTCTCGATGGCTTTGGAATTTTAAAATTTGATAACCAACGAAAATGCAAATGCGAAGCTAAGGTTCTGTTATTTATAGCCTAATCAATTTTGCATAAATGCCAAAAATATGTTACATTAAAATCTTTTTTTTTACCTTCTCAAAGATAAAATGAGAAATACGCTGTTAAATTTTAACTTTAACCGGTCCGGCAACACTCCATTCCGTTTGTATGTTTCATATTCAAAATCGATGAATTAGTCATTTACTCTAAACCTAATTTCCAAGGTAACGTTTATTTTTAGATTTGGTAATAATTTCTCCACAATAAATTATAATCGCTTGCTAGAAATAATTCTGTTCTTCTGATATTTGATATTTCGATTTTTGCTTAGAGATACTTGAATGGAATATGATTTGAATGCTCCAAGATTTACATTTTTGATACTTTGCTCATTCCGACATTACTAATAAAATGAAATTTTCACCAATTTAATGTCCATTGATTTGTTGAATAAGCATATGGAAAGTAAATTCACCGAAAACTTAAATTTAAACTGGTATTATAAAATTTGCTGAAATTTCTCCAGCATTGTTGCAATTCCTTTTTGAGTTCGAGAACACTACATGGTTATTAACTTCTTAGGTATTTATTCAATGTCTCCTTATTTATCTTCACAGTGTTTTCCGCTCGTACAACAATCGCCATAAAAATCGCTCGACTTTTGTTTGCAGAATACGATAAATATGAATAACGTAAGCTAATTTTATGTTATAGAGATTCATAAAGGTACTCAACAATTTCCTTTTTTTGCGAGAGGATAAAAGTTGAAATTCTGATTAGTTTAAACGAATAATTAACAGATCGAAATTTTCTTATAATACTTTTCTCAGATTAGCTCAAATTTGTATAAGACGAAGAGATTAGGAGGAAAAAAAAAATGCAATTCCTTTTATTATCCAAAAAGGGTAGTTGTGAAATTGAATTTTTAGAAATTGGCCAAATTTCACTCCTTTTTACCCTTTCGCCTTCCTTAATTGATTGGAAAAGCATTTTAAATCAAATTACACAATTTTTTTTCTTCGTGTTCATCAGAAAAGTTTCCTGCAAATTTTTTAAAATTAAAAGGAAGATACTTACTTCATTATCGCATTCTTTCTCATTCAAAAATACTTCTATCTCCTATTTTATTTATATGCATTGTTTGAAGCCAAAGGAAATCATCCAATCAAAACTTATGATTGATTACATCTTTGTGAATAAATTTCCTTTGTCCGATTTTTTTTTCTTTTTTTTTAAAAAGAATAATTCTCTATCTGAATTCGCAAAAATTTTTTCATATTTGATAATTTTAGAATCTAATTCCTAAATTAAAAATTTCCTCCACTTATCAGAAGTTTTTTCCTAAAATTTTCGGTTATATTTGGAACTTTATTAGCATTTTTGACGTATGCATAGGTGTAAACAAAATGAAAAAGCTATAAGTAAATTAAATTTCTATGGCTATAGAGGATAATGATTAGTGTAAAGAGTAAATACGAGACAAAAATCGGACAAAAATCATGCTGACCAGTAGCAAATCGCTGTTGCTCTTTGCAACGAATCGTAGATTGCTTATTTATAAGAAAGATGTATATATCTGGACGATTTTGCATAAAAATGATTCCTAAATTCGTTTAAAATTGCTCAATGGCTGTATTTTGCTTAATTTCGGAATAAAAGTAATCACTGGAAGAGAAGATAACTATCGTTCATCACTTTATTGAAAATGAAGGAGAGATTTTTCTTTCTTGGCGAAATTATGATAATTGATAATTCAATCTTTTTTGATAAACATATAATTGGAATTAAAAAATCGTTTCAAATTATGCATTTCAGTACTTAAAATCCTATCGATATGTCATCAGATTTTGATAACTCTCATTTAAATTGACATAATTGGTTATGTCATGAGCTTAGAGACACCAAATTTATCCATCAATTATGAAAAGAATTTCTGAAAAATCCTTTACATTTTCAGTGGGCATTTTCATTTTCCCTGAATATTACCGGTCATTGAAATGATCGATTTCGATTCAATTCTTTTCTGTCCTTTTCACACACTATTTGTAATTTCTATTATTTATTTAAAGGCAATATGATTTAAGTTTATTCAAGTACATTTTAATTTATGTAATTTACACTCATAAAAGTGCTTTTTTACTAACCTAATCTATTTCTTTTGTTATATGCTATAAATGGTTGAAAATATACTAAAATTGTTAATCGATTTTGCTGAATCAATTGAAAAAGTTAGATATTTTTCAAGCATTAAAACAGATGTCCACCTCTGTTATAGCATCATGTGAAATCCTGAAGTGAAATTAATGTTGAAAATCGGAAATATGCAAAATATGCATTTAATACTGGGATATACATAGGAGATATGTATCAATTATCGATTAGCCTTAAGATTTGATTGATATCCTATTTAAATGTATGCTATGTATCATTTGTTGGCTTTAGATGGTCCATGTATCATTGTAATAATTTGCTAAAATGTACGAATACAGATTTCAGATATAGAAATTTCCCTTTCAAAGAATTGATATGTGAATTTTGGTATTAAAGATTGTGATATTTCGGAGAAATTATAGCTTTTTAAAAGTAATAAACAATGAATTATTAATTGATTCCTACCTTTTAGCCGTGATGCACTCCAATATAAAATTGCAGAAATTTAGAAAAACAAGTAAATGAAAAAACTGAATTAAATTAGGAATTTGATTAGTTGGTGGGTTAGTAGATTTAAAGAAAGAAATTTATTTATTAAAATATTTTTCGCGTAGCATAATTCTATTTATTTTGAGACTGCGATTAATTATGCTTACGTTTGAGATCTTGGAACTATGCAATGGACGAATTTGTTTATTTTAGGTCATATATTCATCTATTCATATAGTCTGTGATCGAAGTTGCACCGCAGTAATAACATTAGGTCCATCTGGCCAATATCGCTACTGTCCTGTTCTTCTAAAATATCACATTATACGATGAATATTAGGGCTATTTTTAAATCATTATGTTTATTCGACATATTTTCCGATCTTAATCGATATCAATATGTTGAACCTTCTATGTATATGTCATACCGTTTCTTTTGGCATTTATTTCTCAAGATTTGCATATGGTTTTGGCATTTTTTCATAGAATTGAAATATTTTGGTCTGAATATTTCATACTATCTGATTTAATTGAATAATTTCCATTTGCTGCAGATAAAAACAAAAAGAAAGAGCAATTTTTTCCCCATCATCATGTCAATCATTTAAAAAAAATGTTTAGAATTTCCTAAAATTAATTTTTAATTTTCTTTTTTAGCATTTCTAAATTATCTTTCAATATTTTATGTTTCAATGTCAATTATCTGAATATTTCATTAATTGCTTTATGCTTTCATCATTAGTTTTCCTCAATCAATTACAAAGTATTTAAAATCTAAAGCATCTCAGCAAATGACGTAATTTTATAAAATTTTTTTAAATGAGTAACATAATAATGGAAAAGAAATTGTTGCTCATTCTTTCCATTTTACCCATAGCAAGTGAAGTTTATTCAATCAAAATTAGTCCAAAATTGAATTTTCTATCATTAGCTTTGAGATCACTTCTGCTTCAATCTAGATAGGAATGAAAATATCATTAGATATAGAGTACTAGTATTGTTATACTTAAAACTTACATCATCATCCTGAACTAAATATTAATTTCATTAAGATCAGTTTTAAATAAACACTATAGCTGACGAATTCTTCTTTTTTTTCTTGCAATTTCGTTAAACTTAGCACAAAATACTTTCAATAACAATTGATAACTATCCTTTTTTGAAAAACAGAAGATCGATCCATACAAAGTTGTTATTATCATTATTATTTATTACTATTCTTATTGCTATTGCTATTGCTATTCTTCCCGTTTTATTATCACAATAAACTTATCTACCAATAATGATCATAAAGTTTGTTTTCATTTCAATCTGATACTCTTTATCCTTCATTTAAAAACAATTATTTAAAATATTGTGCACAACCTGTTTGGAATTCTTTCTCTCTCGAGTATTGAAACTCACATCTATCGTAATCGAGAAAAGTCGAGAATAATCCTATGGGAAATATATTTTTTCCGTTATTTGAAAAAGCATTCAAAAAATTTCGTCCTGATAGTATTACATATTTCTGCTGTGTGTTAGCAAAATAATCTCTGTTGTTAATTTACCATTACATTCATTCAACTGAATTATGCATTTAATTAAAATTTTCACTCACTCAATATTTGAAATGTCTAAAGCACTTATTTGTAGGAAAATTATTTCGTAGATGACAAGATAATATCTATTTTGCTTTTAATTTATATTATTCCTAAAATACTTCCTTTTTTTTGAATTCCACAAATTCCCTTTCCGTCATATTGGAGCTATAATTTCAATATTTCAACATATGCAATACAGCTACCTCTTTAATAGCTTCAATCTTCGGAATTTTTATGTCCTCGTTAATTTGTAATCCATTAAAGTGCTAGGGATTCCTATTCTTTTTACAATATAAACTACTAACTAATTTATTTTACTTCTAAATCCGTCCAATAATTTGTTTCATTTATATGGTTGTTTCATAAATTATTGCCGCTTATTTTCTGTGTATTTTTTATCAGTTTTTTATCAGCAAAGTTTCAAGGAAATATTTTGAGTGAAATTTCCTAACTTACTTTTTGGCGGAAAATAAAAAAGCATTCAAGCGTGCAGTAAATTAATGTGAAGTCTGTGAACTATTTAATTTACGATAGTCATTTGTTAATTGATCGATTTTTATCAATCTTTTCAAATAATTTCATATTCACAGCAATTGATGTTGCACCTTATTCGTTTTTACTGATAAATTCCCATTTCGAATGGATTTATGATTCGCTTCCGATTCTGTTCCAAATGAATGGAACAAATTTGATTGACTAAAAAATGATGTTGGACTAAAATTGTTTTGACTAATATAATGCCTATCGAAATTCTCAATAGAAAAAATATTAATATTGCCAGCGAATTGCTTCTTCCTTGATGGTAACTTTATCAATCAGAACATATTTGCATAATTCTAATGGATGTCGAATACTGCGACACTTGCCTACGTCATCAAAAACCTCTCTGCTCCGGATCGGTACTATATTTTAAGTTCATCGTTGGTGCTGCAATGATATCTGTTCAGTAAAGCCATATATATCTTAATTTCTACACTTAGTTGAAAATTTTTTAGTATCAACTTTTGCTGCAAAACATCGGAAGGAATTTGAAGTCATTTAATAGCAAAAGTTAATTAGTCCATATTCACATTTCAGTAATGAAAACAATTATCTAATTATGGGATGAAGTTGAGTAACTTTAGATATAATTATAGCAGAGATTATTACCTAATGAACGTTGTTCGTTGCGACGATCGATCCTTAAACAAAATATCGATGAAAAATATAAACAACTCAATCAATATCGCTTGATGCAGGAAATTGGACAGGTAATATGTGGCATTCACTAATTGCTAAATTTCAATGTAAAATTACTTGAATAAAAATGTTTATGTCATTAGAGATTTTCGCTAGCAAAATTTACTCGTAGGCTTTTTGTATTATTTATTGTCTACTCTTTTCTTCACAATGGATCAATTGGGATTATCTTCATATGGGAGCAAATGCAAAATATTTATCTATCGATTACTGCTTTGAAAGCTTTTCTTGTTTGTGAATTTTTCACCTTTTCTTAGATTCATTTACAATTTTAGGGATCGTATGGGATAGTGAAATTGGCTTATAATGAAAAAGATAAAAATTTATACGTACGTTTTTTCTGCATTCATTTAAAATCACAAAAACGATATGAAAATGCAAAAATTCATTCACAAATTTCTGAAAATATCAATTTTTAGCAATGACTTATGAATAAATGAGAGAAAAAATTATAAAACTTGGAGAATTTTCGCTGTAAATTATTGAGAAATGAATAAGTGTGAGAGCAAAATTATGAATTACAAAGATTCAGCTTAGTTTGTCGTGAAAGATCACTGTACTTTGTTTTTTAGAATTAGCAATAAAAATTCCTCTTTGAAACGGATTTTGATATTTGAGAAGGAAGAATGATTCAGGACTTTATTTAAGTAAATTAATTTGAACTTCGTTCAATTTTTGTTGCAGGCGCTAAAAGTGCTCGATAAGATGAAATTACTCAAAAATTTTGCATACTTCCGTATGTTGCACATTTCCTTTTTATTTTTTATATATGTTACAATATTTTGAGGATTTGATAAATTTATTTCTTCTTTAGGTCCTCCACCAACACGTCGGATCGGCAACCGATCACCAATACCATTTTCACATGATCCTATACAAGCTGTACAACGTGAAATTGCAATTCTGAAAAAACTCAATCATCCAAATATAGTGAAACTTGTTGAGGTAAGTTTCTTATTTTGGAGTATGACTTTGCATAAAATATTTGGTTCCGATTGCTTTTTTCAAAATTACAGGACTAAAATATGAATTTTTCCCGAGAAAGGCTAAAAGTAGATTTAATGAAGAAGCTAAGGGAATCGAAACTGCCAATTAGTAATTAATTAGTGATTAAGAAGTTCGATTACATAGTACTAGCGGTGTGGTTCAGAAAATTGGTGAATGCGCTCTTGCGAGTTATAAAATAGCGACTAAGTCAGTAGTTAATGTAGGTTATTTTCAGGTATTAAATGATCCAAACGACAAATATTTCTATCTGGTTTTCGAATTACTTGAAAATGGGTAGGTTAATCCATAGAAATTTTTCAGGCTGATCGGGAATAGGATATTTTCAGGTTTCATTAATTATCTTAAATGTTTTCAAATTCCGCTACAAAATTTTATCCTTAATAAGGTCTAAAATTGGCTCATCTTTGTTAATATTATCACAATTATTAATACAAATTGCCCAAGAATTAAAGAATATTGCTAAAAAGCATTTTCAGGCCTGTTTTGGAAATCCCAACGGATAATCCATTAGATGAAAGGATTGCTTGGTCATACTTTCGTGATACTGTCAAAGGACTCGAATATCGTGAGAATTTCTCTTTTTTTCTTTCAATGTCATTTAATTATTACAATGATTCTGATTTCAGTTCATTATCAGAAAATAGTTCATCGTGATATCAAACCATCGAATTTATTACTGTCAGAAACAGGTCACGTTAAGGTTTGGTTTTTATTATTTTTTAAGCTCACTATTTTATTACTTACTCCTTACCATCTCGTAATTTTTTCATTACTTACTGTTTCAAATCATTTTTAATACTTCTCAATGAAGTATGTTGTTTTTATTTTGAAATTTCTGCAAAAGATTGAGATTTAAAAAGTTTTCTCTATCTTTTAATTTTGAAATCTTTTAACTTTGCAAATTTCAGATAGCAGATTTTGGCATTTCCTATGAATTTCAAGGTATTGATGCATTTTTGTCCGGGACTGCTGGAACGCCGGCGTTTATGGCACCTGAAGCGCTCACAGGCTTGTGGATTTTTGGAAATATTGAATTTTCGAATCCATTTGTTGGATGCGGTTTAGCATAGTGGCTGAAATACGATCTTCTACTACGACGATTATGGGGCTTATTTTAGCTATTAGTTGCGATTGTATTCGACACGATATACTTTATTAGTGTTACCTTCATCTAAATGATTCTTTAGATATTCAACTGACATATATTGCTGCTTTCAACATTAAATTTTAGAAGATTCATCATGCTTCTACAGTGGCCGTGCCCAAGACATTTGGTCCTTAGGTATTACATTGTATGCTTTCGTGTACGGTGCAGTACCCTTTTGGGATTCATACGTGATAGCTTTGCACAAGAAAATTAAAAATGATGCTGTCAGTTTTCCGAATACGTAAGTTATTATTATACTATTTATTCTGTATTAATTTATCCTCGAGATTTTCAAATTTCCAATTTAAATTGTTGATTTGAAAATCATACATTAGATTGATGAGTTCAGCTAAAATAACACCAAGCAAGCAGTTTGGGTAAACTTCAGTTTCTTCAGGCCTATAATAAGCAAGTCACTGGAATTGCTGATTTTAAGTCTGCTCAAAAAAGATCCAAGCTTGCGACTTATGCTGAACGAAATTAAGGTTGTCAATGTGTGATAATTTGTCCATTTGTTCATTTATAATCTTTGAATATTAAACTTGAAAACTTTCCGTTTTATGATCAAAATGTTTGAAAACTGTTTTCAAAATTTAGAATGTTATGTTAACAAGAATGGACAATAGCAAATATGAAAGTAGAAAATGGAAGAAAAAATTATTGAATAGTAGTAATTGAAACTTATTTGTAATTTGTAACTCTAAAGCTGACGGATAATTTCAATTTTTTTAATTAGTAATATTTCTATAATTTTAGGAACATGAATGGATAACACAAAATGGTCGCTATCCGATGCCTTCTGAAGCCGAAAATTGTGAACTGATAACGGTAACAAATGAGGAGATTCAGAATTGTGTACGAACCATACCACATTTGGATACGTTAATTCTTGTGAAATTTATGGTACATCGTCGAAGATTTGGCAATCCTTTCAAGTAAACTGTTTCTTTCAGATTTTCACAAAATTTAATGAGGATATAATTACGTGAATTATATTTAAAATTGAATTGGTCGATTCTACATTTGGATACAAAGTTCACTCATCTCTCATTGATAGCTATCAATCAATAAATATCATTTCTATTGTGATAATAGTGCCGAAATATACGAATTATTTAATTCAGGGCTGTGAAGAAGAGTAGCTTACGAAAGGTAGAAAGCGATTCATTGTTGATTGGTCAGCATGATCAAAAGATTATTAGGTCTGTAGTTACAAGTTTGTTTCTTTTCAACGCATTCCTAAACATAGAACTTTGAAATTTCACTATGATCTAAATTTTCTTTTAATTTTACAATTCATCAGCATCAGCATTACATTGCATCACGTTCCAACAATGTTAGATTATTAAATTTAACAAAATAAATTCGCCAAAAGATTTTTTAAATTGTGATGCAAAGTTTGCTACAAATGCTAGCTGGACAAGCTAGATTATTCATTAGAAATAAGTATTTTTAGAAAAATCTGAAGAATTGATTGGTGAATGTTTGTGAACAGTGGATTGGATAGAGATCTTATTCTTCATTTGCATAATGCGATTTATCAGCCAAATTTCAGATCGATAGACATGTTGAATGAGGAAACGAAGAATTTATCGCTGAATGTTGAAAAAATTGACCCAACCATAAGTGATAGCGTTGGTAAGACTGTGAGCCACCAAACTACTCGCAAATGGTTTTGATCAATTTCATGTCACTTTTTTGCTTTTTCATATTTGAAGAATGAAAATTCAACATTTAAGAAATTTATGTTGATAAATGTTATGTTAAAATAGTGATAATATAACGGTGTTAAATTACTCACATCGTTCAACTGGAAATGATATAATGTTTGGATGACCAACAAAAATGGTCATCAACGGCCAACAGCTTCATGGATGATTTAATAATTATTGAAAACATTAAAAATTTTTTGAAATGTACGAGATGTCTCAGAATTTTAATACATGTGTAGGTATGGAAGTAAAATGAAGCGCAGATTGTTTGCATTTTTTATGGTACAAAGTCAAGTGTCGATCTAGAAGCTATCAGCAATCATGATCTAAACTGACCGTTTATCATAAAATTATAATGGTAACATTAAAGGTGGCATAACCTTAGAAATATCTATCCAAGCTGCGCCATCCTAAATTTGCCATTTTCTAGCTCTTAACCATAAAACTGTTCAAATTTTGATTGTTTTAAAATTTAAATTTGAAACTTTAACTGTTAGCAACTCAACACCCTTACAATTGCTTCCTCAATTGCCATGTGCAATGAATATATGTATGGGATGATGATCTCAAATGGTGAATTGCAATCAATCAATACTCACTATCAACCATGATTTGCTCATAATCAATATTAATCTGATTGTTTCTTGATAGTGCCAGTGTTGAATGATGGAAAGTAATGTTTGCGGTCAAATTGTTATTTATGTAAACGCAAATAATTTTTCCTAATGTATGGACCAAGTATAAGGTGAAAACTGACATCAGAAAGTTATTTTGACATTTGACATCAGTGCTGAAGTTCAAATAATTTTCCAAAATTTCAACTTTAGAAATTTACACTGAATGTAAAAAGTAATGAATCAGTTGAATTTGATATAAACAGAACAGTTAAATGAAGTGTATTATAACTTAGTTGGATCATACTTTGTGGTTCAATTGTAATCGTATTATTTAGCAACATATAACAAAAAGGAGGACTTTAGATCGGACTTCTTCATTTTTATGAATTAATCATGAATTAAGTTTACAATAAAGCAAATCATATGATCAAATTAACAATCATAAATCGATTTATTTGATTACTTAATAAAATGCGTATTTTAATAACTGCTTGCATGCGAGATCTCAAATATCATCAAAAATTAAACATTTCATTTATCATTAATGCAAAGATTTTGGTGACAAAAAATATATTGAACTTTGAGAGAGCAAAAAATTGGAACTGAAGAGCAAAAAACTAGTAGTTTTGACACTTCATAAAAATAAGGATTTCATTTTTTTTTTTTTTTTTTTTTTGAAATCTTTTCTTACACAGTTTTATAAACAAGATTACATTTTACTTATTCCCAACTTAACCTATTAGTGAATCTTATATATTTATGCAATTTATTCCCTCTAGTTTTTTTTTTTTGATAACTAATCCTTACGTCCGCATAATTCATAATTTCAAGCGAAAAAATTTACTGGCAACAAAATGCTAAGAAAATTAATAATTTAAACAAATTATAGGGAAGAAGGAAAAATCAAACAACAAATCAAATTTAATTTTTCAGACTACAAAACAATACTTAAATTTTAGGGAGATATAGGGTAGTTATAAATTTTATTAGAAAGTATTCAGATTCTTTTGCATCTTTAGCAATGAATTTGCAGAAGATATGATCTGAAATATATGTAAAAGCTACACTTTAAATTCTTTCTGCTTTTTTACTTCATCAAAAGATTACATAAAGATCAATGTTTTTCATATGATTTCTGAAAGCTTCAGAGAAGTGACTAATCCTGAAGTTATTAACGAAAATGTAAGTAGTAAAGTAGGAGATGAAAAAGTCTTCGAACAACAACCAACATACGTCATTTTCAATTCAGAAGTAAACAACAGTGGCTGCGATAAAAAGAAAGCTGTAAATTTCAAAATCAATATTAGTATTAGTTCAGACCATTAAAAAAAAATGTTTATTTTTAGATATTACGCTGTAGTTGTAGAAAAAGATCAAAAATTTAGTGGTGAAGCTTCAAGAAAAAATAACACATTATTGCTTGGAATTACGATTAATTAAAAACTTTTGTCATTCAATGTTTGAAAAAAGCCGAAAATTTCAGTTTTCTACAAGAAAAATTATACAGTTGCTCATTATTTTGTTTCCGACAATTTTGTAAAACTTTTTTCGGATTTCCCCATTAATTTCACGAAATGGTCATTCGTAAATCATACTTTCAATTTTCAACATTTCAAATTTCTATCAGTCAGGATTTACTAGGCTTCTTTAGACGTCTGAAGTTCGGATATATCAAGCTCGATAGTATTAATTACCTAGGCAATATTTTTTGACCAATATATACTACAAATTCTGGGAAGAGTTCTTCAGATTTTGATGTGCAAGGGATCGGTACTGATTCGTCCACCTTTGGAGTCAATGCTTTTGTGAATTACGCCATCTAGATTGTATTATTTATTAAATGTAAATTGAGTCAAAATTTGCCCTATCCCTCAAAATTATATCGAAAAATATTCTTTGACATTTCGTGGTAGCAGGATTACAATGACATTTCTTAAATTTCTATTTCTCTTAACTTAATTTTAAAAAAGAAAGACGTGCATGCTCTTACTTTTTCACACTACTTTAAAGCAATATAAACTTAGCTAGTCGTCTTACAGGAGTGTTTATAACATTTGTAAATGAACAATGAACATTAGTTCAGGATAAGCTAATCAGTGATCTCTACTCTTAATGAACATCCATGTTATTATTGAAAGATTGGGACCACCTGATATTGATAAACTCATGAAAAGATTGATCACGCATATAATTAAAAAATTGGAAAAAAATATGTCTAGTTTATACTGAAGGTGTAATTAGAAATTCTACTCCTTCAAAATGTCACTGAAGTTGAAATATCAATTTTAATGCTTTTATTTCCTAATTTTTGGACAAGACTGGAAATTCATTGGTAATCAAAAACGGATCCATTTAATGATGAAGTGGATGCTTTTTTTTAATGCAGTACAAGTAAGAGAATCAAAATGGCAAAATATGAGGAAGCGTTTATAATTTGTCCAGAAGCAGTAAACTTGAAATTTCAATGCTCGAAAGCCATAAATAATGCAAAATCTTAGATGCCAAAAACAGGAAAAAGAAACTGGATAAGCGAGGAGAAACATCTTGGAACATAAATGTTTGGAAAAACTGAAAATTGAATAAAGTCATTCAAAATCCTGGACTCTTGGGCCCTAAATAAGGCTAGAGATTTTTTATGAATTAGCACTCAAGTAATTTAGCTAATACATTTAACAAACCAAAGGACACAAAAACTTATCAAACTTTTTTGGTTTTAATATACATCATTTGGCAATTTGTAGTGTCTTTCAAATCATAGCATTATTTCTTGTATGGAAATTTCATGTTAAGAAAATTATGTAATAGCAGATCATAGGAGTTGAAAAAATTTCCAAATAGTTTTATTTATGACAAAAGAAGCTGTTTACATTACCTAACAAAATTTCTTAATTGTAATTTGGAACGTTTCCAAAGCTGATTCCAAGCGCCAGAATCATTGAAAGAATCGCGTGATTAGCATCTTGTAAAAGACATCTCTACAACATTTAAATCAGAATTCATCCTATCAGTAACCATTCTTTTCCTTGTGCTACTGCTATCATCAGCAAAAACATTATAGTCATTACAGAGATGCTTACTTGTCGCATTTATCAATTTCAACCTTCACTTTAGTTTTATGAAACTCTCCTCAATTCGAAATGTTATGGCAATGTTTTCTATCAGATTCCAAAAGCGATTTTGTGGGGAATTTTCTAAAATTCTTTAAAATTGACTGCCGAGTGACTTATATATCTCACTTCTTTGAAAGCAATGCTTCCCCAATTTATAAGCCAATGACGTGGTACATGAGTGGACAGCCTCATCCAGAACTTCCTAACCTTCAACCCTTCTCATTCATTATTCATCAAAGATGTTCCCAAATCAACTATAGATCATTCGAAACGGAATTGCTAATCTTGTCACTATACCCCTATGAATTTCACATTTCAAAATAAGCCAAGTATGGTCAATCAGTCCGTCTGCATATGTACATTCATGGATCAGTGTGTCACTACCATTTAAGCAAACTACTGCATGCGCACAGATATAGATGAAACAGTGGAACATAATACCTTCCCTCCGTCTCTATCCCTTTTCTGTGTACGGGAACCCTCCCAAAACTACCGTACTTTCAACCTTACTGAGGAAAACAAACCCTCCAGTTCATTTCACTATTCTCCTGAAATTAAAAAAATAAAAAAAAAACAACCCTCGACAAGAACCATCGCACGGACGAACAATTTCCACAAACCACAACAGATATACCGAACACACAATCCTTTCACTCCCTCCCGACCCCGAGCTCAGGTAAGAATACCTAATTTACTTCGCAGCTCTAACAATCCCTCCTCCATCCAAGTTTAGCACAACTTGTAATTCCCTTTACGATAACTGCAAGTGCATTGGAAGAATTTCAACTAACCACGAATAAAACTTAGCAAATCTTTAAAGATTACAACATGCGTCAATTAGAATGATTAACTTTGTTCGTTACACTATGTTGCTGGACCATCGTCCTCTTATTGAATTAATTAATTAATTACTTGAATGATTGATTTTCTTGCTGACCATATCTGTACTACCCATTTATCTTTTACCATTAAAGATGCAACCTTGCATACCTTCCAAGACTATCTGTTTTTTGTTTGTTGAATGAGAGATTGAATCCAACGTAATTTTGAAAATAGTTAGAATATAGCTACAACAGATCAGCCGTAGGTTATTTAAGATCGATAACCTATGGGGATTATTGAATAAAGCGATGCCGAAATTTGGAATTTCAAACTTTCACCATATCCTTTTTAGAATATGAAGTAGTAGAATATTCAAATATAACGGTAAAAGTTTTGAGAAGTTATTGCAAAATTAACAATGACATCGTCGTTGTGTACTCCTAATAGTAGGCCACTTAAAAGCTACTTCTGGCCAACTTGTTGCAAAAATCTTTTGCAGTAGGCTTATATCTGATCATGTATCTGAACAAATTTAGATTTAGTTGAAACTGAACGAATGAAATCCTTGAAGAACTTGACATTATTCAATTACTCTGATAGACTGTACCTATAGCATACTGTAACCTATTGATGATATTAAATACAGAATAAATCACACTTTATTCATAAAACAAATATACTTGAAAGCTTTAATATTCATTTCATTAAAGGTATCAAGCTTGTATAAGTGAAAATTACTTCTTGCTAATGAGTAATAAGATGCAGACAATCATCACATAACAGTACTCAAGAAGATCTTCAGCAATAAATTTGTTAAAATTTTTCTGAAAATTTAAATCTGATGCCAAAACTGCAACTACATTCATTTTCGCAGTGAGCGCTTCTACGAAATTATTATCCGTGTTACAATTTCAATATTATTTTAATTATGTCGTATTATCTAAAAGATATTAACAATTCGAAAAGGTAAATATTTATCATTTCATATGAATTAAAAATGATATTAGCAAGTTTGGCAATATCTTACGGATAATAAGTGTTTATCCACCCGAAGAAGGCATGAATTCAATTTATGATCAATTTTTTGCTGTATCTTGTAGAAAATTAAAAAGAAAGCAAGAGATAAATTCATCCATGAGAGTTTATGAAAATTACAGTCATAAATTGTAACATTTCTTCAAAAACTGCGCATTACTTGGATGGCAGCTTTTTGTTGCATGAAATTGTTTAAGAAATCATTTGAATGAATCGGTGTATATTTTTCATTTATATCCATTGAACTTTTCATAAAAGTTATATAGACAAGTATAAATACTCTCATTTTATCAGTTAAACTTCGTTTCATTATAGAAAATGTCCAGATGAAGCTGTATTAATTTTCAAGGACTAAGTCAAAAAGTCTCATGCAAATGATAAGCGGACAAAGTAGGAAAAGTTGCCCAAAGAATTTGTAAGTTGTAACAAATGTTGAAAAGACAAAATATGGATTGATTAAGAAACTTGAAAAAAAAAGTGGATAAAGCAACCATCGTACTATTACTATTAATCGAAAGTGAAATTTATAATTATAAGTTATTATTAGACTTAAAAACGGTGATAAATTTCCCTAACAAAAATAATCAATCCTCCTATTAATTATGGAGCTAATTTGATTCGCAGAAATAGTCTGTTGTTCTTTTATAGCAAATGAATCTTGAAGCATGTTAGTGTATCTCAATCCTGAAATTGTAAAATCTGAATATTGCTGAGGAAAGGATAAAGAGAATGGAAGCGAAATGGAGAAGAGAGGAAATTAGAAATGAGTCCACATGGATTCGAAATTAAATTAAATGAACAATTTTATGTGACGACATTTTATGGCAACTTTACAAATTTTTTTCTCATTAACGATAGTAATAATAAGGAAGCTTTGGTAATCAAGCAGATATCCATCAATGGAATAAGTTAATTTGTCGGTCATTTCTCCTAATGATGAACCATCAGACATTGTCCACCGATAGATAAAGCATTGATCAAGATAGTTTTTTGTACTCGCGCACGATATAAGTTTTTAAACTTTTCCCTGAATTTATATTTTCTAGCCTAAATGATTTCCTTGAAATTGTCACTTTTTTTAGCTAGTAATTGGCTTCGACTGTATTGTGATCCTACAGCAACTTATTCCATCTTTCTGGTCATTTTAAACTTTGGGAGAAAAATTAATAACCTTTAATTATCTTGAAATATTTTCTTTTTTTTTTTATCGAAAGCTCATAAATTCTCTTAAACTTAGTACATGAAATCTTCCGTAATGTAAAGCAGCATTTTATTTTAGAATAACTTTTAAATAGAGCAGTAAATTATTTAACTAATGATGTAATTAGTGGAACATGGATGTATCTGATCGATGTTACGACAAATGGAAGATGAATGAGGAGAAGCTCTGTCATTTTGCAAGTGGAAACTCTCCAATTACAATTTTTTTTTTGCTACATTTGGCATAATCTCTGAATGATTTGTCCGGTTTCTTTATAAATAGATCTATGTTATTAGCTAATAAAAAAAATTACAGAGTTCTAAAAAGTATAAAGGAAAAAAATTCTTATTAAGTCTGGAAAAGAGCTGTAAAAGGTTAAATTTTGTGGTTAGCCAGAAATGGCGAGTTATTGACCTGATATATATCTATCAATTAACATTTAATAAGAAATTAGGAAAATTTTACTTAAAAACTTCTACTTGTTATTAAGCTAACTTCAAAAAATCTCATCAACAAATCTGATCATATCACCAATTACGGAGACTTTCTGAACATGGACGGAAGATTTTCTCCTATTTGAACTGCTCCCAACTACCTATTAGTATTGACAAAACTCGGGCAAAAGTTAATCTTTCTCGCATTCCATTACCACTAATATTTTCATTATTATCACTATTACATAGTTTTTTACAAAAGGCAAAATGTTTGAAATGAAAATTGATGCATTTTTTTTTGAAAACGGTTAATTCTATTCTTGTTATTATTAGCAACAGACGATTCATCGTTATTATCATTATCACCAATATTCATAGTATTCAATGAACATAACTAATTGCATTAAAAAAATAAGCCTTTCACCCTTTTCAAGGATGCTGCTAATTGTCAGGTAATTTCCCCTCGCTAGATTAAAATAGCAGGTATAATATACGAACATTAACTAATTAGCCGACATACGACAGTAACTTCATCATTTTATCCTATTCCAATAGAATTTAACTTTTGCTTATTCCCATATTCATATTGCAATGAGTTTCAGAAAAGAGTTACACTTTTCACCTCACTTTGAATGAAATCTCAAATTATAACTGAAATTTTCTTAGCAATTTTTTTACACAAATCTGGACCTAAAATTACTTCAAGTAATAAATCAAAATTTATGCAAGCAAAATTTTTAGGTGTAAATGTGAAAGGAGCAAATTGATCTCTTTCAATGGAAATATATGACAGAATAAATAGTAAATCTTTCATTGCCTTTGTTTATTTTAAATCTATTCAAATTATGCTTATTGCCTTAAATGCAAACAACTTTCTGACGAAAATTCGTATCTTTCCTCTTTCATCTTTTCTCTCCACCATCCCATCTTCTCTTTATTGTATCTTTTATCAGCAAAAATTACGCAAAAAGCAATTCGTGCGTGTATCATTCATTTTATATTCATTGCCATAAAGAATATATTCAAATTTACATTTTTCCAAGTATTCTTATTTTACTTTGTTAGGCAATTCTTTTCCATTTCATACAATGTTCTTATTATTATGTCATAATAACAATAGTAGTAATAATAGCAATATATAACAATATTATCATTATTATTATCACTATTATTATTATTATTATTATTATTATTATTATTATTATTATTATTATTATTATTATTATTATTATTATTATTATTATTATTATTATTACTATTATTACTATTATTATTATTATTATTATTATCTACCAATATTGCATTCAATGCTTTAATCCATTTCTGTAACAAAAACGATAAAAAATGTTGCAGAAGTCAATTCATGGAAATATCAATGATTTAGCACATGGAGAGAGTAAGAAATTGTACCTGTAAGGTTTGGCTTTGCTTGATAGTGTTGAAAAATAGAATGAATACCTTAACTAAGATAGTTTACGGATGAAATCTGATTTAATAATCTAAAAGCTATTCCTGTATTACTTCTTCTTAATTTAATTAAGATCAAGTTGAGGACTTATTAAAAAGTATTAGTTGACAAATGAGAAGAAAGAATTGTTTGAGTATAAAATGATGGATGGATTCGAACGGATTTGAAGAATCTAAAATAAAAAGTGTTTAACCAACTGAATTTGCTCAACAACAACTTATTCAAAGAAATGAAAGTAGTAGTAATATTGTGGGTAGTAAAAATTGTCATTCGACAGGGAATTTTTTTTTTTTGTGAATTTTTCCATCTGATTAAGGTCGTTAAGCAATAAAAAGTATAAAATGAGATCGTTTATATTGCAAAATGATGACAGTTCGTTGAAGATTGAAAATGATGCTTATTCTGCCATGCATATGCTAAGTTGGTACCCATTCATTCATCCAACCACCCACCCATCCACTTAATCAGGCTTGTTCTCCTAATGAGTGATTGAGTTAATTAATGAGTGTGACGTATTTATCTATTACAAATAGTATTTATCTGTTACAAATTTCTATAAGCTCTTCATTTTTATCATTTTGAACGATTCTTTTCAAATCTACACTTTTCTTAATCATATACCTAATGTTTTCTGCAAAATTCATATTGTTGTTTAGAATTTAGTGACAGTCCTATCCCATAATGTTGGAATATGTGTTGATTGATGCATTGGAAAAGCTTGAGAGTGATTTGTTAATTTTAGTTGTTTGATCTTTCAAAAGCCAAGTAATTTTATGAGAATACGAAGTACTGTTGGACTATATATTCTTGTTAGTGACCCTTGAAATAATTATTTCAATCGACTTCTTTTCGATGTTTTTTCTTCAATCACCAAGAGAAAAGACTTTTTTGTTATTCAGTCAAAAAAAAAAAGATTCAATTTTTTAAAATAGTATTATTTCTTTTGCTGAAAATTTCAATTCCTACTATCAACAGTTGATATTATCAAGCTAATTGTAAGCTTCTTTTTACATATAAATTGGATGGAGAATCTAAAAAAGTTTTCATAAGCTTATCTTCTCTGTTATTCTTCTTGTCATCAGTTGCCAATTGGTTCTTTCAAATAAAAGCTGACCGATGTACTAATTAAACTTTTCTCTAACCGATGCATAACATTCAATAAAAACCCTTCAAATTACCTTCCTTAAATTAATCAATATTCATTTTCATGAACGAAAAATTAAAAAGTAAGTATAAATGAAATAAAGTAGACAATTGCATAAAATTCGACTTTTAACGAATAGTACAAAAGCGGTATATGTAATATAATCGAAGGAAAGATAACTTCTTCTTACTAAAAAATTGTGCTTCTGTAAAAATTAGTTAATTAATTTTGGAAGAAAAAAAAAAAAGCAACTCATTAGCGCAAAATTCGAGAAAACAAAAAGGCAGGAAGTTGTTGGTTTGGTATATCGCTCTAATCAATTTATCATATTAAGCGTAAAAAAAGCGACATTATCCACGGGTTTCTTCCTCATTAATTAATGAATTATGAATAGAACCAGATGACTGACATTTACAGATCCTCGAAAAAGATTTTCCTATTGTGTGTAACTTTTTTCTGTGTAATTTTCTTCTTTTTTTTCTTGAATGATTTTGGTTTAAATTTAAGCCTTATCATAAAATTTTGTTGATGATTTTTTTTTTTTAAAGAAACGTTGTTGATACAGAGAATGGATTAACCCTCATAAAATTAGCAATACTAGAAATGAAAATCTTCTAAAAGTTATTAGTAAATATCAGAACATTCCCAGAAGGTACTCTTGTTATGCATTGATGAGTTAAATTGAGAGTAAAACAAATCGTTTGTTTTGTGAGCAATCATATTGAAATCTCAATAATTTGATGAAATGAACTTAAGAGAGAATTAGACAGCTTCGCTTATTATCTGGCTTCATCCCGGCACGACAGAAGAATTTTTCATAAAAAAAATTTAAATTTCATTTTTATCAAATCATCTAATTGAGTTAATAATGAGCATTCATAAAGTTATTGTTGAAGGAAGAAATATCAAAACACTCATAAAGATTAAATTGAACTTTCATGCTTATTCAGCATAATCTTTGTTGGTTGTATGGAAATTAAAAATAAAAAATTTTCATATATTTAAATTTTGCTCTATTTGATTTGATGGAATAAGGAAAAAAAGAGAGGATTTCCTTGCTATTGTTTGATTTTACAAGCTTTTTTTTAAATGAAATTTAGTTTTAGATAGGTTTAGAATAGTATACACCGAGTGCTTTTTTCTTTAAACTAATTCTAGACATTTTAAATGAATTGTTTCAAAATAATGTAAAATTTACAATACCTAAACATATGAGGGTAGTAAAGAGGAAATGACAGAAGCGCATTGTTGGAATAAAGTAAAGTATAGGTAAACTGTATTCTGCATTAATGATTCAAATATTAATTATATTAGTAAGAAATAATCTTGGAACATTAATGAGGAAATTATTTTTTAGTGCATCAAATAATTAAATCACCTTTGCCGTTTATTAATTAAATGATTTTTAATTGAGTTTGGTGCAATTAATATACTTAGCTCTTGGTCTTTCACACTGTTGCAACTTATGCCCAAATTAATGTTCGAAAAATAGCCGAGCCTTCAGTGTTTAGTTTTTACGGATATGAATTTTCAAATCGGATCTTAACAAAAATATGGCGAGTTAACCTATTTATTCGTCTATTTAATCAATGGGAAGAGCAGATGGAGTGCTTTATTCTGAACTTAACAATGTCTGAATTTGAAAAACATTATCAGATTGTTTTTTTTTTTTCTTAGAATATGCAAGAATTAAAAGATATAAAGTACAGAAAAGTTTTAACTCTGCCGAGTTAAGTTTGGAGAGATCACTTGCATGAAAAAGTTCGATAAACATGATTAAGATGTAATTGATTCCGATCTATTTTATAAAAAGTGCAAAATTGACAATTTACTTTGAATAAGCTGATTAAAAAATGGTTTTCGAACATCAAATTTTAACTAATTATTAATTTGTGAAAGTGGCAAATCGATAAATTCAATTAGATTGGAAGTTGATATTGCGTTTATCAGTTTCTTTTACTTATTTGCATACCATTTTGTGTATTTAAAACCAATTTGCATTTGAAATATATAGGAGAATAATGTGTATTTTTCGAATTATTTGCTAGACTATTGGTAAAATTCTTGAATTTTTTAATGAAAAATCAGCAAAATAACTATCGATATTGATGATAGTCTAATAATTATTAGATAAAATGAAAGTAGCTACCACCGCATCACTTTTTTTGTCAAGAATATGAAATATGGCCCCACTTCACAGTGCAGGATGGGACCTCCTTTACCCTTTGACCTTTTATTCTATGTCATCATTTGTTCAAGTTGTCAAATGATTGTTTGATGTTAAATTAGTTGCTCTATTTCTTATATGTTTTAGCAAATTTACATTCATGGAAGCATTTATTGAGTTTTTCCAATATTATCTTAGCATAAAGATTTTAATTACCTATACCAAATCATTCAAAACTATTTCATTTCTTGCAATTTCTTGATGCCAATTGTTTTTATAATAGCAATGATAATAACAGCTAAGTTGAATAAAGTAGAATTGAGTCTATATTCACTAAAATAATGGAAAACTTTTTCAGGATTGATTGTCCTAATTAAATTAACGAAAAACCATAGAGATGATTAAAATTTAAATTGCCCATGAAGATATGTGATGGTAATTATATTTTGCAATCAGATATTTGGACATGCAACACCAATAATATGTTGCAATACAGTACCATTGATGGTACTTTTGTTTGGTATTCATCATGCTACTACTACTGGACATCAAATTATTGCAACCTTCGATCGTCGAATTATTCTTTGACAGTGAGTTAATTCATTGATTTGATATCTTACGAATGTTTAAATATGAAGTCATGATAAGTCAACCGATTACATGTAACTCTGAAGTAGTCATGTAAGCAAGTCCAATGGAAGTAAGCGAATCCTAGAATATCTCTCTGTACTTGGCCTTGCAATAGATACAGTTTCACAATATCAAAACTATTATTGCATGAATTCTTGACTGACATTGAGGATCTGTAGAAACGAATTAGAATGCATTAGCTGCATGTTATGTTCAACTATTCAGTATATCTCATCGATGTAGCCATAAACAGGTTTTCTGAAAAATTATCATGATTACAAGTCCTTTGATCGTCTCATTTTATCAGCTCATTTTATAGATATGTCAGTAGTTCTGATTTTCTGACACTAACTAGCCACTAATTTTCTCTCTCCAGGTTCTTTCAAATTTTCGAGAATATTTCACACTTTGAACTAATAATATTCAAATTTTGTCACTTCAGAAGTGTTATAATTTGTATAGTGATTTCATACATGTAAGAAGGATGACTTAAAAATAAAGGTATATTTATTTTCGATGTAGAATAGAATAGCGATATTTGTTATAAACTCTTTTTTTTTCTTAAATGCAGTTTATAAAACATCGATTTTCAACTTGGACCAGCTTATAATTTCGTCTATATACTGCGTCTTTAAATAGCCAACAATATTAGTAACAAGGTAGATTGAGTAAGAAGATATATTAGGAATCTCTCTCTGATTCCCATAATTTTAGTGATGTTAGCTTTTCAATATAATCCAGAAGTAGAGTTTTAGAAGATTAAAGCTAAACTTTTCACAAACTGAAATTTTAAGCTATGACAGTAAGTGGCTACAACTACAATAAACTTAAAGCGTAATAATAAACATATAATCCATTAAGCTACCGCAATCTTTAGCTCATTTAAATCAATAATCTTGTAAAATATGTAACACTAAATTGTCAGTTGGTTCAGCAACTATTAATTAGCTTAATAGCTGAATACAGTAGCACACATTTTGGCAATGAACAATTTGTTTGGTTTACCAAAACAATTTTCATCCAAAAAACCAAAAGTTTTGCTGTTTTCCGTCATTCCTTTATGATAATGGTAAATAAATGAAAATGATCAGATATTAAAGGGCTCGGTTCATAGGAACAAAAGGTAATCGTTCAGGCCTGGCAATTTCACAGCGAGCTGCTATCAAATAAGCAACAGATGACCACTATGAAATTAACGGACCTGTGAGTCGTATTCGTTCCTTTTTGTTCAACTGCTGCATTGTTGTTACTACGACGTGTTGGATTTTCAGGAAGTGGTACGTGTGAAAATCTTCCGTCAAGAAATAATACATGCACGTAATAAGACTACGGTAACATATGAATATAGGTGTCATCACGTATGAAATACAAGTTCTTTACGTTTAGATATTATAAGAAATCAATGGTTAGTTTATTAGATATGTAAGCTTATTGATTTACTATTGACCTTACGTAACGAGTTCGCTAGGACTGCTTACTTGGCATAATATGGGATTATTTATTTCAGGTAGGTATCTATTAATCTTTGTTGACATCAAATATAAATCCATTAATTTACTACAATTCTAATAGTAAGTTTATATTGTTGGAATTGATCCGTCTTTCATAACATTGTTTCTTTGACCTTTAACTTTATCATTGTCATATTCTGCCACGAAACTTCATTTTACTTCTTGCAACAAAGACATATCAATGAGTACTGAAGACATCTAGCAGTTGAGTATTTCGTGTTGTAATTAACAAGTGGAAATTTGAATTCAATCCACGCCACAACCAAACATTATTAATTCATCGTGCCAGTCCCTCTTTCTCGCAAAGAAAAAATGTGATAGTTTTATTTTCTTTTATCTTTTTTTCTTTTTGAATGTATTTGTTTGATTTCAATTTACAGAATCTGTTTTTCATTTGGATAAAACAAAAAATAGAAAAATTTCCCTTTTTTAAATGTCAAATTTTTTTCTTTATTATTATTTTTTGCTTCGAATTTCTTTTTTCTTCTTCCGGTCGCAAATTTTTGCTTCTATTTCATTTCCTTTACCACTTCAAAAAATAAATAAATAATAATGAATTGAAATCAAGAAAAAAACCTTTTTGTTTTAATATATCACAAAAGAAAAAATTTCTTCTTTCTCCGTTTCATCCTTTCATTACTGTCAATTCTTTTTTGAAAATTTCATTTTTCGAATACCATTTAAAAAGTCAAAAATTATGAGCTTTGTGCACTTTTTTCTTTCTTTGATGCTTCAAAGACGCCTCTTAAAAATATTAAAAAATTTTTCCTTTAAGTGAAGCAACTATTCACTTATGCATAATACTATCTTAAAATATTGAAAAATTTTCAATCAAAACAAACAAACAGAAAAAAAGAAAATTGTTAAAATCTTAGCTTACGGTAGCAGAATTACTTGAAAGGTCATTTTTTCATCAAAATTTTGCAGTCGACAAATTAGCAAAAACTTCAGTACTGCAACATTCTGCATGGCCTGATAATAATTGAAGAACAGAAAATGTTACTAATGAGTGCAACTATGACTAGGCTAAATTGCTTCAATATAAATCGATTTGTTGCGTGAAGCTTCCAATCTATGCTATGATGGCGTAAGCTACCCTGAAATTACTGGGCCTTTCAAGGTTCTCAGCTATTAAACAATTAAATAAGAGTTATTAAATAAGCTTCAGATTTCCATCAGAGATTGCGCCAAAAAATTTTCATGCATTCAACAGCAGAGATAATACAATTTGATAAAATTTGATAAATTTTGTCAATAGAATCTATATTATAGGTAATTGCAAGTAAATAAAATTATTACATTACATCTATAACGGTAGAATGTACAAGCACAATAACATGGTAATTATCATTTGCAATTTAAGCAGATATTTTATATCAAACTGCCGATTTATATGCATGGAAGTAACCCAAAGAGTTTGCCATCACTTAGAAGGTTAAAGGTTATAAGCATCTATGATACTACTATGCAGATTTATCGAATGTCTGTAAAAAATCTCTTATAGCTGGGATTATCTTCAGTTTCTGTGTACTTTTTAAATTCTTATCCATTTTCAATAATCCTAACAGGTAATCGAATTTGTAGTCATGAAAATGTGGCCTAAATAGGATCGTGCAACAGCCCTATTAATTGAAAATAATTGCTAAATTGTTAAGAGAAAAAAGGAAGTCCTTTAAATCATTTCAGATTTAACGAAAAATGATCCTTGAAATAATCTTATTCAAGTAAATTAAGTTATAATAGTTCTTAATGATTTAATACGATTAATCTAATAATCCATAAATTATTAAATAAAATTTTAAGTTGGCAATTAATCATTCGTTAATCACTACCAAAATCATAATTTTTGTCAATGATTACTTATTTATCACTTACATAATTATTTAGGACTTCAACAAATAATTTTCTTCTATTTGTTTTAGAAATGTATTGTAAAATTTTTGCTGATCTAAGACTTAAAGGTTATTGTTGTAACAAATGATTTATGGATAGATATTTGACAAGCATGTGTTTTCGTCGAAACAAGCGCAGATGTTAATTCCAGAACAATATTTGATTTCATGAAGCCACTTCGAAAACATATGAGCCAATTAATTTTGATTATTTAAGTACCAGGAAGCTAATAGTTGAAGACTATTTGACATGTATGGACCCCATTTCTTCGCCAATGATTACTCTGCTGAGACTTTTACTAAAACTTTAATATCGTTTGAAAATGGAAAATAATGCTTGCTACCTCAAACCACATTCTCTTTTATCAGATAATAACGAATAATAGTAATGAATTTAAACAATTAATTGATTTATATTGATCATTGATTGGAGAATTTTCATGCAATCAAACCTGTAATTTTGTATCTCCTTCAATGTCATCAAACTTTCTGGAAATTCGAATAAAGTGCTAGTTCCCGTTGGTAACCTATAGATCACACAAGCATTTATGGGATAGATTAAGATGTCCTAAGAATACAGTACCGCTTTTTTGTATTGCAGTACTTCTGGAGATCTAACATTACTGAGATAGAGTTGTATACTTTAGTAAATTAGTTAGCGACAGATTTAAGTTGGACCTAATCAAATGAATTTAGTAATATTGATTATTTCCAATCATATCAGAGAGTGCTTTTTGAAATTGCAAAACAGGCTAAAATCACTGTTTTCTTTTCACTCGTCTTGAACTGCATTGAATATTTTCAGATAAGTTAGCTGGTAAACTGATTTATCAGAATATGTTAATTAACTCAGCAAACTAATTATCTACATCAAATTCCAATTTCTGATTCAGCTGTTTTATAATGTTAGCATGAAAATAGCTCGGTATTTCTTGAAGCTTCAATGATGACTGTTTTTTTTTCTGAATATTGCAAGGAATCCGACAAGGTTATCAGCAACAATTTAAAGAATTTAGTGGTAGAATGTTGATATTAGTAATAGAAGCTCCGAATCTGTTTTACCATTTGATTACATTTCAAAAAAGAACTGTTAGCCAAAGCTCTAAAATAATTCGAATTATAAAATAAGCCTAGTTGCTTAGTAAGCATGCTCAGTCATAAGCTATTAAATTCGACTGTGATATGAAATAATACTGAGTAGACTATAAGAGCCAAAATACATTACGCATAGAAATTTGTTGCTAAGAAGCAAATTAAGAAGCTTTGAATTTATAAAATTTCATCAATGACGATTTGGCCATGAGAGTGAAATACGGTATAGGACTGTTCAATTTTGCCATCATAACTGGTCAAAGCTACTTGAAACGAGCATTATGATATTAGCTATGTTGTATCCCTACTTCATGACCTTAAGATTGTGATTTTGAAGAGACATTATTTATTCTTAATTTGTAACTTCATTATTTCATTTCCGATCACTATTAACTTCCTTACTTGTCTGTTATAACGTCTTAAATTAAAGAAAACAATAGAAGATAGAAATAAATCTTGATTAACTCCAAAGAATTTTCAATTTTTCCTCCTTTCTTTTCTTTTTACAAACACTCTGTTGTTTTTTACTGTTCCACTTTTTTTTTTGATACATGAGGAAACTCTATGTGACCTAATAATTTCAAGTGACATTAATGGTAATTCATGCTGATTGATATAATAGTAATAGAAACACGGATAAAGTATATAAAAAATGTTGAAAAAATTCTGGTACGATCAGGAGTACGGAAGAAGTGAACCGTTGAAAAGAGCGTATAGACGTTGTGGACCCCTTCCCTCCTCCCATCTTCTTCACCCCAATACCCGAATTTCGCCCTTTCAAGCTTGGTTTATAGTAGTAGTAGTTACCATTCCTTTTCCACCCCTTATTTGATTGACCTTATATCATCATCATCATAAACTTTGCAAGCTATTTCACCTGTTCTTTTTATCCATCAGCAGAGAGGCCGCCGGTACATTTCTAATGCAACAGCGGTAGCCGTACCAGCAGCAGTAGCAGCACCAACCATCACCGCTAACAACGACAGTATACTGTATAAGGTTAAAAGCCTGTATTGGTAGGTCGATCCTTATATATTTTATTATTCATTACTTAAGACTTTATCCAAATATATCAGCTTCTTGTTAACTGCAGTGATGATATCAATTAGCTATCACGGATCAATGCTCGAATTCCTCATTGATTTTATTTTGCGTATTTTGGAACGTCGTCTATTTGCTATACTAAAAATAATCTTTCCTTTTGAGTTTAAAAATTTATTTTGCTTATAAAATGAGTCAGAAAAACTTTGTATATTTTGGTAGATGGAAGAATGCTTTTCGACTTGCAAGAAAAAAATATTGTTTTATAAAAATGAAAAAAATAGCATAATTTTGTTAGATTTTGCAACTTTAATAGCATTTTGAATTGCATCGATGTGAATTTTGAAGAGAATTGGTCAAAGATAAACCAATACTTGATATAATTTATCATATAAGATATAATCATTATCTCAATGTAATCACTATCCTTAGTATTCTGAACGTTATATTCTTAAGATATCTTTAAGTACTTTAATTTTAAAGTAATTAAACGACTATTCTCTTGAAGCTTACCACGTACTTACGTGGGAATTTGAGCTTATTTGGGTTTGAGATTTATCGATGAAATGATTTCACTTGAACAGATTTTTGAGAATCACTGATATATCAAAAATTTTTGGTAAATTTTGTTTGAACTTTGTGAAAACCAGTTCGTGAGTCAGATACATTAAAATGAGAGGAAGATTTAACTTTTGCCATGAAAAGAAAAAACACATGAGTCCTTTGACCTTTGTGATACGACCTCTCAGTCCATTGGTAACCAGGAGGGTTTTAAACCCTGTACAACGGTATTTGGTACTTCTGCGCTACCACACCCCATTCCCCACCCAGTCATTGCATACGGTAGCATTGCAGTCAAATCTTATTAAATGCAAATTGATTGTCGTTGTGAAGTTTTTTTTGCTGCCTGGTCGAAGCATACTTCATATTACTACTTTTCGGTTATATATTCTATTTAGTCCTTCTTTTTTTGATGGTAGTTCCGGTTTTTTTTATCAAATCCGGATATCTTATCCTATTGTGTGATAAAGGAAATTAGTTTGGGTATAGCATTAGGTCTCGGACAATTTAGCGGGATGCATTTGATATAAGTGAGCAAAAACTAATGCAAAATCACATGATTTCAAGAATATTTTAATTGGATTAAAAATGATTACATTGTAAAATCTGGCAATAATTTATTTTTAAATAATCTTTGAATTAATTTAAGCCACTTCAAAATAATTTGAGCTATTTTAATGTGAGTCTTGTGCTATGAATTCATGCCGCATAATGAAGTGTGGAATACTGTTGAAAAACTTGAAAAAATTGGTGCTTCTCGAAAATTTTAATTAGTGCTCAAAAACAATTGTATTCATGGTAATGTACAAATTTTGCCAAAACGAATAAGTTAGCCTAAATTTGCTTACAGTATGGCGAAAAATTTTGATTGGCTGCTGTTTTCTTTGTAAAAAGCCAGGATTGTAAAATTTATCTGATTTATTTAAATTTCAGAAAGTGAGAACAGTAAAATAGAATCCTCGCATCTCTCACAACAGAGTTAATGCTTACCTATACCTTCTTTTGTTTCCATAGAAATTGAGTTTTTATTTCCATTGTCTTTCTAATGGGATTCAGATTATGTAAAATTTTCTTCAAACCGAAAATTCTGATAATTTTTGTCAAAAGCTATAATGAAGTGTTAGAAAAAGCGTCTTATTTCATTTCACTGATTTCATGTTAGTTATTGCTTATTTTACAGTATTTCACAAAAATTTCTTCTAAAATTTCTTTTAAGGTTGGTGGAAAACAAATGAGTATCGGTAATTAATAATAATCAACCATTTAACAAGTTCGGGAAAAAAAAAGATTTGGATCTTGAAAGGCTACTGAATATGTTCGATATACCAGTAAGTGATTATTAAATTAAATGGAAGTAAACTATTGATTGCTGATTACTCAAGACTTAAAAATCAGTATTTATTATAATCATATTGATTTGTGTGAATTTACACTACTATTTTTCTACCAACAATGATTATATACTGTTTCTTCGACAGCCTAACCATCGAGTGAATTTAAATTAATGGTTAGACAGCTAATGTGGAGGGTCTTCCTCAGGGACCAGCCATACCCGACCTGTAGTTTTTCATTAATGTGGGAAGTGGTACGCCAGATGTCCAATCAGTTTTGGTATTCTGATATGATATACTTTGCACATTCGTGATAATCGAGTACCAATTGTATCAGTTTTCGAGAATAGAAAGACTCTTTTTTTTTCTGCAAATAGTTCATATTTTCTGAATTCCAATTTATCAATATTATTCCCGTATTTTCATTGGCTCTGAACTTAATTTTTTCCGCATCCGATGTTTAATTCGTTTCGAAAATAATAATTATCTTTAACAATGGTAGTAATAAGATTATTGAAGGATCTTAAAAATTAGTTCTTTTACTTCTTCTCTGCAAAAATTCTAAACATGATATTGCATTGCGTTGAAGAAAAAACATTTTATTCTAGAAATCTAAATCCAGCAATACTCCTGCTTGCATACTTTGATTAATTCAGTTCTCATCAAATTATAACTCGGATCGGCAATGATTATACCTGCAAGCCTTGCTCCAAATAATCAGCTAGTCTATGTTTGATAATTAACAATTTTTATTCTCTATAGAAGTACTATTCTAACTTATATTTTAAGCTCTTATTCATTTCAAATTTTTCTCAGATCTATACAATTTTATATTTACTAAATAAATAATGATGAAAAACGGTAAGACATATTCTTGGAAGTTTCTTAAGTGGCTAAAATATTTGTCTTACCTATTATTTCAGCAAAAAACCAATAATTTAAATTAACTGATAGGACAGTAAAATAGTTTGATAGTCAGATATTGGCGCTTCTTTCATTATTATCATTTCATATTATCTATGTGAACAGATTACACCGATTATCTTACCATTTTAAAATAGTAAGTAAGTATTGCAGGATTATTTGTCTTTGTCTAAGACCATACTTCTTCAATCAGCTTTATTATTTGTGGAACTTTACTGACACTTCTGGAGAATATCAATTTACTGCAAATCTAAACATTTATTGTTATTTTAGAAAATATTTTAACTTCATTTTAATAACGAATTAATTGCAACATAATTTCGTAGAAAATAAAATGATCCATAAAGAATCAATTTTTGCTAGAAAATGATTTTAGTTTTTACTGTCGTTTTGATCATAAATCTTTCAACATAACTTATAAAACCTATATTCAGTTGTTTTCCACAATTTTCGTTTTCTCCGAAAAGAAGAGAAAGAACGAAATAGCCGTTAATTCCTAATAGCTTTAAATAGATATGGGAAATTTTAGTCCCTCAAATACTGACAGATGTAACCAAAAAATCGTATATCGTTTATTCATATTTATTAGTCATTAATGCGCAATAAAAAATGGGTAAGGGAAAGTTTGAAGGTGTAAGCTAATGGATAAATAGCCCATCACCGATCCTATCCCTAAAATTATAGGTTAGAGGAAGACGAAAACAAGAACGAAGAATAAGGTTGTGCGATGAGTGATGAACAAGCTAACCCGTCCTATCACTTATTGTTCATAGGCAGCAATTAGTCATGCCGATAGGTTTTTCACATAAAAAAAAAATATACATATTATTTGGGGATAGTTGGTCCAAATATACGCCACGCGTCTTTTCTCCTATCCTAACTTTAATGAAAATAATATTTTAAAAAAATTAAACTTTTCATTAATTTCAGCTTCAAAATTATTTCATCTTTCACACGTGAAGATCGCATGTTGAAGAAGTTTGATATTGGCTGTTAACCTCAACGTTTTGCTTTGTCCACCTTTAAAATAGCTCACTTTAAATGCTAAAGGTTTAGGATATCGTTTATTCTACATAAATTTATACTTCACGAAGTTTATGGTTTTCCATAGAATATCAATTGAAATTGGATTTGTTTAGCTGGTGAAGAAGTACAGACATAATTAGGTTGATAAGTGCTATTAGCACAAATATGGCAGTAAATTTATGCTATTTTGAAAGAATTATTATCCAGTGGAAATAATTCAAAATAATACTAAAATTAAAATCTTAATTTTCTTTTATTTTTTCATTATTACGTCACGAAAATATGGACATAGTAATTGTAAGCGCAATTTATAGCAACATATTTGTGAACCAATGAAAGCGCAAATTGTCTTGCAGTTTAATTAAATTTTACAATTAGTATTGTGAGAATATATAATGTTGATAGTTTGCAGCTAACATTCTTCACAGAAGTATTGCTAAGAAGGGAAAAATGGTTGCATGCACAACCAATAATTTCTCTTTTTTGGCTTTAACGGTAATTTTTTTTTTTTAAAAAAAAAAAGCAAAGCCACTAATATGTCTTTTCTTGCGCTTTTGTGTCTACTCGTACGTCTATGTATCATTTACTTTAGAAATATTTCCTTAATAGTTGATTAATTTTAATTGAAAAAACGAAAAAATTTACTTATCTATAAGGAAATTCGGCGTAATGGTAAAGTAGAGCAAGAAGTTAATGAGATAATTGATTTATTGATGGCACATCGTTATAATTAACTTTGACGTTATTACAATTTTTAATTGAGTAAAATTGATATATGAATAAAGGTACGGACGTATCATGAAAAACGCTGAAAATCGGATTGTTCATTATCACATTAGGTTTTATCAGCTATAGAAATAATAGTGTGGTGATAATTGCGCTTTTCGAAACTTTCTACATAACGTTAACATGGATTTCAAATTTAAACTTTTTTAATAATCACTATGACATTTTACTCAAACGGAATCAAACCCTCGTAACCAAATTTTCTTTTTTTTTTTGTCATAAGGAAGAGAGTGGCAAATTTTGAATGGTTTCTCTATCATTATGATATAGAGGGATCACATAAAGTGCGCATAGTAAAAAGGAATCATTTGTCGTCTAATTTTTGAATCTGTGGTGCAAAATTTTGGTACTGGGATTTGAATACTTACCACAGATGCAAAAGGTCATTCTACAAAACATTACTGTGGATCAGATCAATCCTCCAAAATCATCCCTTTTCAACATTTTTAAATGATAAGGAAGAAATATGATCCATGAGAAAATGAATCATTTTAATAATTTCATCTAAATTTAGCAATAAGCAATATGCATGATAGTAACAGATGTCAATTAAAAAAAAAAAAGGTTATTGAGAGAACTGTTCTGAATGGCTGCATCATTATGTATTTTAATCTATAGCTAATATGCTAAGAGACAATTTTCTGTTTAAGTAAACAGAAAAATGTGTAATTCGGAATCAGATACTATCACTTTTGTTTTAGCGAAAAATACGAAAGCTATTCAATACATTCAAAAATAAATCGTTTAATATTACCGAAAATCCAAAACAATTTGTTATCTTCAAATATTTCGCCTATTTCTTTTATCAAATTTATCACAGGAAAATTGTCGAATTTAGTTTTAGCATGTTTATTATTTAGATTTTGCAGAGATGTATATTATCGTGCGTTGATTAAAATTTTTTCCATCATTTAAATTTAACTTTTTTACTGATTGCCTATTACTATTGCTGTGAAGATACAGAAATGCAATTTTGAATTTACATTTATCTTTCTTCATTTCGACTCTTTTTCTTCAACGACGAAAAAGCGAATCACTTTTTTTGACACTTTTTTAGTTTATCAGATTTAATAACTATGAAGTTATTAAATTTAATAAACTAGAAGACGCTTCGAAAATATTTCCGCTTCTATACGTAACGATGATTTCAATTTGTTTTAGATGTGGTTTTGTCCTTTGTATTATTAAAAATAGTTGACTACTTTGAAGAAAATATGTTAATCTTTACATATGATAGCACTTTTCACCGACAAATTCATACGACGCATTTGGATTATTGGTCAGTTTGATAAGAGATTGATAACATCCCATTGATATCTAAGAAATCGAGGAGGGAATTACTTCGATCAGTTATTCACAATAGGAGATTGGAGATTGAAAGAGGAAATGAACGAGGTCAACTGAAAATATTTTGAGGGAATGACGCAGTAGGAAGTTAAATTAGGCACCACAATGAAATTCAATTACATTTATTTCAAATTTCTCATTTATCTAATTTCAAATTTCCAGTTTTAGTTTGCGCTTATTTACCTTCGCTCATTTTTACTTCAAGGTCTCGCATTTTTCCAGTAGTTTATAATTCTTTGTTAATTGCATAAAGGAAGCAATATTTAAATTATTTTTTGAATGCTTAGATTTCTATGTTCATAACAATTTTTTGATCTTTTCTTCGGAATGGATTGTAATTAATTTATTTGTTCAATTAATTGGTTGAAGTTGATAAAATAATTAATTGGAATTGATAATTCTATCATGTAATTACAGTACGAGCTTCTATAACTTCTTTACTTCAATTTTTTTTTTTTTTTTTTTTGTTTAAATAAATCAATTACCTAAATTAATTATCCAGATTGCTCATATTTTCTTTATTTTTTGAATAGGATGATATTCAAGTAGAATAGTTAAAGTTTCTCCATGAGATATTGAAATTTGAATGATATCTGTAAGATTTAGTGCAAACACAATGATTGGAATAAACTTAGATTAAATGTCATAAAATTTCTGAATAATCTGAAAGAGTCGATGGTACTCATTCAATAAAATGTAAAATTCATAATAACCTGCTAATCAGTTGAATTAATTTCTTTTGGCTAAGAACTGCAGATTGTTTTCATTTTTCTTTCAAGAATAGTTCAAAAATTCGGTTGTATGACCTTCACTTCCTGATATTTTTAAATATTTGTGTCAAAAGGAATGCGTCAGATTTCATTCCATTTCTATTATCTTTTATCCATATGCTTTTCTGATCGCTTTACAACGGTATACAATTACCAAAAATAGGTTATCGATTGACTTCCACACTTTTAAGTGAAAAACTGGACACTGGAAAAATTTTTGAAGGAGTACTGAAGAAAATTTCATAATTTGTATTAAAAAATTTATCCCATAAGTGGCGGTAAATGAATTTTTCGTCCGAAATTTATTCACATAGCATTTTAAACAATTTTGAACAGAGTTGCAAACATCAAAAAGGATCACAGATCATATTTAATTGTTTTTGCTGTAAAACAATTCACAATTGCTCCGAAACAGTAATTCAAAAATTTTATAATTGTTGACTGTAGCTATATTTCCATCGTTTGTTTTGTCTATGCCGACAATTTTTGATTTTGAACAATTTTGTGGTGTCACAAAGAGCCCTAATATTAATGGTACTGTTAAGTAAGGTTAGCAAAAAGTATCAATTTCCTATTCCATAAACCTAAATTCATCATTTCAATAACATTCGTAGTAAAGGACTGTTTTTGAAGTTTAAGATGGATTGCTCATTTGATTCTAAAATGTTACTTTATTTAATTTATACCATTTAGAAATAAGACAAAACTGTGAGGATGAAAAGAAGTAAGAAATCTTAGAAATAATAATTTTGTGAACAAAGGCACTATTTGATCAATACGGTCTTCCCTTTTCATTATAATAGCTATCAATGGTAGTGTGATTCAATAATTGCAGATGACAGTATTCAAATGTAGAAATTTTATGGATTTTGTTGTTTGGTTTAGTTTTTGTTTTGCAATCTTTTGAATGAGTTTGACTTACAATATTTCTCCCACTGAAATGAAATTTTGCTATGTTCCAAGCGTTACACGACATGCAAATATGCTTTGCATGCAATTATGCAGTTGCTACAATAATATATCGCTTATGTACCGCTTCCGCTAAAAGGAATGCATTATTTCCAGTTCCGGACTCAATTTTTCTCAACAGTTTGGAACTTCTGCATCTCTTTTATCCAAATCATCGAATTATTTGAGAAGAAGCAGAATGAGCTGAAACTGGTGAATACTAAATCCGGTTTCCAGGTTGATTTAATTTAATGTGAAGTACTCGCTTTAAATATTATTGACAAATTGAGTTCAACTGCAGCTTCAGCGAAGACTGATTGCGCTTCATCAATTCCGACATTCTGATCCATTCTGCTGTCAGTAGCAAATAAGGTACTAAATATTCTTTTTCGTTTAAAATTAACGGTGCAAATTACTGGAAAAAAATCTTCCTAACTTATAAGTATGTCAATATTAATTCTTTGCATAAAAATAAATTTTGAAGTAATCATTGTTTTTTAGTTTATTGGGAAAATTCTAATCAATGTATTTGATAATGAAATATTGGGAAGCTATTTTATCGTATTTTCCGAGGAATTCTTGAAGGATTCCGATTAAAATAAGTATGCAAATTATGCCAAAATGTCACTACTCAAATTTTTTGCCACTAATTCTAACAGAATTCATAAGGAAATCTCAATCATTCTATAGGCAAACTAACTTGTGAAGCCTTTTTTAAACAATGTGCATTCTTTAGCAAAAATTATTTCCTTTGCAAGAAGCAAACATTCTTCATAATTGTAAATGGGATAGCGATAATGATACGAGAGTCTAGAAATATGTAGATTTTTTTTTTATTTCAATTCATAATTCTTCAAAGCTCTTTGATATGAAAAATGAGAGCAGAGTTTTTTGCTTCTGGAAGAGAATTAATTACATAGAATTAGTCAATACCTGTTGTCATTGAAAAAGTGACTTAAGCTTAAAAGGGTTTTTTTTTTTTAGAGGTATCAATAAGTGTAAGTAATGCATCGATTAATGTATTAACAAAAATAGGTAATCCTTTCATCGGATTATTGGGAAAGATGAAATATATACAAGCTACTTGATCGTATTATCAAAGGTTTCTTGAGGAATTTTAATTAAGATGAGATTCTCAATTTTATTGAAATTACCGAAGTCATTTTAACTTTATTGTGATTTTCTTGATGTTAATGCAATCGTATGTTAGTTTGTCTGTTTTCCGCTTACCTATCGATCCTAAGTTCAATCCGCTACTATCTCTAACAAATATGCCGATTAACTCGAAAGCTTTTCTACTTTGTCGTAAACATTACACTATGATACTTCTCAAACACTCTTATCTTTCGAGAAAGGAAAAAGTAAAAAAAAAAAAAGAACTGTATTTGAAACTTTGAAAAAGAGCAGTACCATTTACATAAGAATTGGAATTTCAAATTAATCGAAGTTGTTTTTTAATTTCAATTTTCTTTGAATTAAAATGATATTAAAAGTAGTTTCATATTTAGAAGAAGAAGAAAGTGAATTCGTTCGTCCTATTTTGTATGAAATACTGAGCAGGCTGTTGAAAAATGGGATGGAATAGAAGATGTGATGCTGAAGAAGAGGAAACAATAAATTTGTTGGCTTCTATAATTGATGTTTTTGAATGGAGGATTGCGTTGGTAGCATTGATGCTAATTGTGGTAGTAAGAAAAGGAGGAGGAGAAAGAAGAAGCAAGCAGTTAGAGCAAACGAATTAGTTATAAACACTATTCTCACCTGTATCGGGAAGCGTTCGAAAGAATGCCTGTGATGACCGGTTGGGTCATAGTATTGGAAAATTTTCCATCTTTCATTTGACTTAGATCTTCCTCGGAATACATTTAGTCTATTGGCCGATAAGTTATTCTTCGTTTGGAAAAATTAGGCTTTAGGTTCAGCAAATCATTAATGATAGTGATAGCAGTAGGATAAATCTAATCCATAGTGATTAGTAATTCATTTACTCGCCCAGTATATTATTCATTCAATGAAATTACTCAAACAATAAAGTCTCGGATTTGTTGTTATCGAAATTTAATCACTAATTATTTCTGTTCTTCTGACTTATGAACATTTTATTACGTGATTATTCCTGATCGTAATATTTCTATGAGTTTAATCGATCGATACGTAGTATATTATTATTCTCTCAATTTGTTTAAAACTTCTGCAACAATACATATCACACAATACGTTCAATTATTACGTCAAGATATGGATTTCACGAGACACGTCTAATCATGTTCTGTTTCTCGTTCGATCATTCAAATACGTGTTTTGCATGTGTGATTACGTGTTGCACTGAATGAAAGTAGCGTGAAAGTAGACGAAAGATGGCGTACACAGCATCTGTCATCATTTTCATTAAACGAGGAAAATAATTTGTTCTGCTTGGATAATGACAAGCTTATCGTCCTTTCCACTTATCTCCATCTTTTTCATCTTTTTTAAATGTTCCTCACATATATATACAAACCATTTCTGCATGTCTACTACATGCATGCATGCATGCATGCAGCATAACTGATATAAGTTAGATGTTATGTATGAATTACTTCTCGAATTGTTCAATTCAGACTGTTTTTTAAACTAACTGTCACATCCGTTTCCATTCATTTTAATTTTCATTTTCTTCATTTTTGCTTCCTTTCCTTCTTCCCTTTCATTCGCCTACCTTTCTGTTCATTCCAATTTTGTCAATGTATTAAAGCATAAATGAACATTTCATGATATATGAGAGAAATTTTGACATAAATTTTTTTTTTCACAAATACATTGTTAATTTATATTTTTTACTTTTTTTTTTAGTCTAGACTTATTTGTCAACAAATTTTATCGCATAAATTAGCATTTCGAAAGATTAATTTTAATTTCTAAACAAATTATGCTTGATCCATTTTCTTGTATTAAAGGTCATTGGTTCAATTTAGGCACCATCATTAGCTTTTCATGTCATCTGATCAATTTGTCACTTTCTAACATCTCGTTCAAATCTGTTAGTATTTTTTGCATATTGTTATCAATTAGTGAATGAAGTATAGATACTTTACTTTCTTTGAGATCTGAATTTGGATGAATATCTAAAGGCACTTGTAAAAAAACAGCCAAGCTATTGTACAAATTGAATTTTGTGAATATCATTGCTGATAATTTATAGTTGTATTTTTATTAATGTATTCGCAAATTTCTGCAAGACGATAGCCATCAAGCAATGTTGATTTATTCACTTATTATTTGCATTGCAAAACATCTCAAATTTTAGAATTGTTTAGATCGCTTACATTTTATAATAATACGAAAATCTTACAAAATTTTATAGAAATCTTATTTGGATGCTTCTTTTTCGAAACTTTTTTATGCGACTCAAAACCTGAAATTGCATTTTCTTTTTGCACATCTCAATGTGGTTCAGTAAAGTAAAAGAAAGGAACGAATAAGTAAACATATCGCCAGAATCCTTGCGCAAATCTCCTTAAGCAAAATATTTCATTGGTTAGTTGGAAATGAATAATCCAAATTACCAAACCTTTAGGAAAGGGTAACTTGCAAAGAATAAGTTAATAATTGGTTTTCTGGCTTTTCTTCGAAATCGAAATTGCCCGCTTGTATAATAGCTTGATATTAGCATTGTACAGTGAGTAATCAATCGGTTTTGATCATTGTGAGCAACATATAATCATTGATTAGATTTTCTTACATTCCAGCAAAATTTACAACTTCTTTTTCTATGACCAATTTACCGATGACATCATAGAATAATAAATCAGATAGGAGTATCAAACGAATGGTAAGTAAGTCTTAATTTGATTCAATCGCATAGCCGAGTTAATTATTTTTTTGTAAGGATATTTGCCCTTAGCCAAAAAGTCTTTTTATAATTTGTATCTGTTATTTTATTTCACTTTCATTTTAAAGGTTTTTAAAAACCTATATTTAAGATAGCTTTAGTCAAAGTGTAAATCAGAATCATTTTTTTTTCTCGCTCATTCGAAAAGTTAATCGATGTTAAAGGACTAGTCACAAATGCTCTTCATTAGACAAGTATAATTAATTACTTCTTAACCTTGTCTCATATTTTTATGGTCATTCGTAATAGACATTTGTAGTCTTACTGCCCAAATTCAGTAAAGAAACAAAATGTATAATAGGTAAAAGAATTTCTTCTCAATACTCTCAGAAACAAAAATGAAATAGAAAAGCTCGTTGGTTTATGATTATAAAATATGTTTTCAATTCTCACTTGTAATTATAACTTACGTAACAATGGTTGTTAATTGACATTTTTTTCTTTCAACCAATTTTTTTTTTTTTTTTTTTTTTATTTTTCACATTTCTATGTGAAAAAGAATGGAAAAGAGAATCATTAGGTCTGTCTGGTTAGCTAAAGGTATTACATTCCCTTAGTAATTTTAAATATTTTAATATTGGTCTACCGAAAGAAACCAAGCTATTAAATTAGATAATTTATTTCATCTGTCAGTTAGGTTGTTTATAGAAGTTTTAAAGAGTATTGATAATAATTCGATTAATAGAACAGAAGCAGTGGATTTCAAAATAACGGTTCTGATAATTTGATTGCACAAATGACCCATTCAAGCGTATTAGTGGTTGTAGTTTAAATTAACCAATATATGTTTTATTTATTATGACAAATTATTTTTAAGTTAGCAAGTATAAAACTTCAACACATTAGTTAACTTTGGTGCACTAAAACTTGGGAATGAAATAAAGAGTATTCTTGTTTGCAAATTAAATTTTATTGTTTCACATAATTTCCTTTAAATTCAATTATTCTATTAAATGATTCAAACAACTTATCGGTAGTTAAAGTTTAATTAGTACTTCGATGTTTTTCATTTGGTGAAGACAGACGAAACGATGTCTTTTTGCCCACAATTTTGATGCCCATTTGATATGAAAATATATTAAATCCTATAGATTTTTAACGCACATGTTGTTTTTTAGGAGTGTTCAACGCCGAATATTTCACGTGTTGGTGGTGCATCCTCTATGGATCCAAAGTATATTCCAGGCGTGAAAAGTGAAGGAATTCCGTTGCAGCCACAACCGTCAACTAGTATCAGCACTTCGGCTGTTTCGACAGCTACCTATAGAGATTTCTTCGTACCATCTGCCGGTACTACCGCATATCAACATCCAATGCATAGTTTCTTTTCGGGGTTTGCTTTCTTTTATTAAGTCGATTTAGATTATTCACCTCAGAAAAAACTGAGTTGGAAATTTGGTGTAAAAATGTAAAAGTTGAATTGAATAATGGCAAATTATTTGTGAAGCTGTAGAAGCCTTTGTGTTTGATGGGCCGAAATTTTCGTAGACGGTTAAAGTTCAAATAGCTGGTGGAATTTCTAAGATATCATGAAGCATAATGCCTTAAGAGAGCTTTCGGATCATAGCTTCAACTTTGATTATTATTATCATTATTATTGCAAGCAAATTTGAGCGTATGCTTTAATTAAATTAGCAAATATGACAATAAATCCAATTTTTGCCTACGTGCAATAAGTTTATTTATTCCTGTAGCGTAGAAACCTGTTCTTCGGGATTCAACAAACTCTCAGAAGCATTTTTACATCCTAACAATTGTACAAGTATTTTTTCTGCAAAAGGTTGTCGAGATGATTGAAATCGCGGATAAGGAAAAACTTCATAACTCAATTTGTTCAACTTTCGACATGTTACATTTTTGCTAATCAGTGCCATCTAAAGAAAATTTAGTTTCCGGTGCATATTAGCACAATGAGCACACCTCTTAGATGTAATGATTTCTTTGAGATTCAGAAAATTCAACGGCAGAAGATCATCAAATGGTAATTATGAATATTTTTTGGTGCAAATTCTGCTTCAGGGCTTCTCCTTTATCTGACCACTGAGATGATCATCGCAGATACACTTCACAATCCTATCGAGAAATAGTTTGTGTTATCTAGAGGATACCTCAAAACGGCAAATTTTTTTAGGACACATTTTTATTCAGTTCTTTGCTCGAAATGTTAAACGACCCCGGATTGGTGACCGCTCAATTCTTCGCGGTCAATCGGTCACTTCAACTTCATCTTCAAACCTTCTGCCTTCTTTCCAAAACTTTGCGAACCAAAATTGTAAGCAATTCCTAGGTTAAATGAACTTTCGACACTATCAGTTGCCTCCGTTACATTACCATCCGTTGTGAACCTCCAGAAAAAAAATCATTTGAATCTATTTCTTATCTAACAACATTTCCTTAGTTGAGAATAGATGCAAAACAAATATTAACAAAGAAACATAAAATAGTAAATAAGCATCAAATTTTCGACGATGCGCAAAGTGTAATTACTCATGCGGCAGCCAAATAACATTAATGCAATTGAGGTAAGCTTAGGTATCATTGAGACACACAGACTATTATAAACATCAAAGGCTTAATTTTCATTTCTTCTGTTAGCTTATCAAGTCTGTAGAAACATTTTTTTCAAAAGAACATATTGAAAATTAACATGAATACAATTTATTGAAAAAGGGAATAGTTAATCTTGATCGTGTCTCCATCCATTCTTGTCATCAAACCTCTTCAATTTCTTCTTTCTTTCTCTCTCTATCCCTATCTCTATCTCTCTTTATTCCTTTACTGGAAAACACATCGGATTTTTTCTAAGTTAATCTTCAACGAGTTATTCATTCGTTCATTCAAAGAAGACTTTTATTTACAAAGTATCTTTCTGCTTTTTCATCTTATGATTTTTTCATAAATTTAAAAATTAGCAGTAGAATATCTGGCAATATTTTTTTATTTATCAAATGATACATCCATTTGAAAATTTATCCGAAAATTTCCTAAGAAAATTGATAAAACGTAGTTATGAACAGTTCCAGGTCAGAAATAGTCTACAAATACTTGCAACACTCAGTGAGATTCATAAATAATACTAAATTCACTGATATATACAAATATAGGAGAAGCAATGAGTGGTTACATTTATGTATAAAAATTGCATTTACTTTGAAATTTACTTTTGTTTTTTAGTGATTTAAATGTTTAATACAAATAAAAAAGAGTGCACAAATATGCTTTATACAGCAAATTAATAAGCTTACAAAGTTAATTTAAACTGCTTAATAGAACTATTATTTGCATAAGAAACTTAGAATGACTTTTTATAGTTTTTAAAAAACTACCTGTCTACACAGATAGTTAAGGGACTAATGTCAAAACAATGAAAAATATTTTATGCTACAAGTATATTTTTTTTCCTTAATCGTTCTTTTGGAATTTTGAACAATTGAGATGTTTTCTCTTTTCAATAATTTCATGATTGAACAATACATGTTTTGTTTACAGCGGTAAAAAAATTTGTTTTGAAAAGGGTTGATTATTGTGCATGCAAAAATGCAGTAGTGAAATATAGTAGAACATGTTTCTGAATGTTTTCAAGCCAAGGTGACATTAATAAAAGACATACTGGGCTAATCCTTGTTTTATTAAATGAATTATTGGACAGAAAAAAAATGGAGGAAGAAAGATTAGCATCGGTTTGGCTGTATTATAAATCTTTTGTATGCAATTTTTTATGGAATACTTCAATGTTGGCCCAGATTAAACCACATATTAATTTGTAATTAAAATTGTATTTTACAAATAATTTGAGGTAAATAATGAATTAAGCGATATTTCTTACAATTATTAATTTTGTATTATCAATTATTTCATTTGAGTGTAATATTGGTATTTTAAGAAATGATAGTAATTATTAGCTCTTTGTGTAAGAATAATCACTTTTTTAAAGGATAAAAGAGAGAGGGATGTTACTACTCAGTGGTTTAAGGTTTCGATCATTGATAGGCTCACTGTTAACCTTTTGGCATTAGTCTTTTATTTTTGAAAAAGTACCAAAATTTTTTCTTTCTTCGAGACTTGTCCATGCTTTAAAAAAATGATATATATCCACAGACGGAGTTCGTGACGAAAAGTTTGGATCATAGCTCAATGTGTGATCTCTTAGTGGTAATTGTATCATCTCCTGACCTTACTATAACCCGTAATTGTGGTGAAAAAAGCCACCTGTACCAGCACCGCCACCATCACCTGTCAGAGCATATTGGGTTGGCTTGCACCGCTGCTTCCCTCCCTATCTATAACATACACATTACGAATGTTTGCTTATTGCATACGGTAGCCAACATGCATCTTTTCAACAATTTTGTGTTTAGTTTTACACCAATTGACAGATGTGATTTATGAAGAAAGAGGGCAATCAATCAATATTGCTATGCTTCATTATATAACTTTGACAGGATAAAAATGTTCCATCCGAAATTACTTAGTTTGAGTTATTTGCACGAACTTGGAAATTTAATTTTTGATCCATTCTTTTTCTCCTTTTTTAATTCCAAGTTTTTGGTTTTAGATGCTGCATTATCATTTCTACTATATTAATTTAAAAGTGACCGATTTCAGATTTGAATTCCCTCGGCCATCGATAGCTAGTCAACAACCAGAATTAATGCAATCATCATTCGCAGCTCCCGGATTTGCTACACCATCGTTTGTTGATCCAACACATTCGCAACCACCGCCAGCTCATCAACGAATTGGTTTGTTGCTGATAAGAGGAAATTTGGAGCATGCGATATCTTATATAAGATGTTTTTGCTGTAGAAAAGAGAAAAGGGAAGGACTATCACAAAAAATTGATAATAACTTGATAATTCAATAGAATACATCTATCAGATCATGAATTCAATTTTTTAATCAAATTTCAGACCAGTCAACAACCGCATTCCAATTCCCGTATGCTACTGTAGTACCAACAGCGATAGCTTCCGAGAATCATCGAGCCAACCAGCAATCCTTAAGGTATTGTTGTTCTCTTTTCTGATTTAAAGTTTATTTCATCATTAAATTGATGCATTTACTCTAGAAATCATGATAAGCACTAATATATGGTATTTAACAATAAATCATTAGTTTCCAATCATTTCTGCTCTTACAACAAATAATCTTCATCCTGAAATGGAATTTTAATTTCGACTACTGTAAACGACAGTTTTAGAAGTGGTCCATCGAACTTGCAAGCTGTTCCTGCTGCCAATGAATCATTATCATCCGATAAACTTTGCGCCGTTTGTAACGATCGTGCTGTATGCCAACACTATGGAGCTCGTACATGTGAAGGATGTAAAGGGTTTTTCAAGGTACTTCGACAGATCAACTATGCAGAAATTGAGACCGTATTTGGCGACAAAGCTATCACTACTGTGGTATCATTATCCACTAGAAGCCATCAACCGAGCTATCCGGATGTTCAGCAATTGTATGACTCTGTGATAACATGACAACACTAATAGATGTCATCTATAGTTCAATCAAATTGTCGTGGTAGCTCGATTCTTTCACATTTGATAAGAATGATTCATAATCATTAGAATGGACAGTATCTTTCAACAAAGTACTGTAATATCTAAAATAAAGTTTTCTTTAAATCTAATTGATTTTTATCAATAATTGTAATTTACCTAAAAATTTCTAGCGAACAGTTCAAAAAAAAGCGCAATATGTATGTACAGGGAATAAAAATTGTACCATTGATAAGCGATTTCGTAGCCGATGCCAATACTGTCGTTTCCAAAAATGCATTGCGGTTGGTATGGTTAAAGAGGGTAAGTTGACAATTTTCAGTGTCATTAATATCTGTATCAAAAATTGAATTAAGTGTTAGAAGTTAATGAAGTGATTCAGAAGATCACTTGTTATTAAAAGAACCGGAGATTAAGTTCCGATCGTTATCTATGCCCCTTTTCATTTATGAATCAATCCAAATGCTGAATTATCAATACTATTCAAGTATTCAAGTACGATGTATTGCATGATTTATGGGGTTAAATGTAACGTGTAAATGAACTTCTAACGTATAATTTATGGGGTTAAATGTAACGTATAAATGAACTAACGTAACGTATAAATTTAGATATAATGGGGTTAAATGTAACGTATAAATGAACTTCTAACGTATAATTTATGGGGTTAAATGTAACGTATAAATGAACTTCTAACGTAACGTATAAATTTAGATATAATGGGGTTAAATGTAACGTATAAATGAACTTCTAACGAAACGTATAAATTTAGATATAATGGGGTTAAATGTAACGTATAAATGAACTTCTTGTAGTTTAGTGCATTTATTTTTATTCTTTTTTAATCGAAACTAAGAACTACTTTTAACGATAATTTTAATTATTATTTACAAGTGGAATGAATATATAGAAAAAGACTGAATGATCATATAAATCACTCGATATCAATAGTATTATTATGCCAAATTCTTCTGACCTTCAGGTTATTTCTTCATCTTTCTTTTTTCTTTTTTTTTTGCAGTCGTTCGATACGGTAGCTTATCGGGACGACGAGGTCGTTTACCGTCAAAAACAAAAGTTCAACATTCAGACGATCCTCCCAGTCCACCACTTCCATTGCTAACACTTATCAATAAAGCATATATTGAGTCGAAAACAATTGCCACACCAACGCTATATGTTCGCGTTTTTTCTTTTCCCCACGTGTTCGTAACGTTCAATGAATTTTAATGATGACTCATAAAGTGACTAAACATTTCCGATGCGTTAAGAATCTGTTCACTATCACCTCATTCAATTATTATTTTAGAACGGTGGCACAGAGCAGTTGTTGTCTGCAATGGACGAGGAATTTCGTTTTATGTTGCTTTTCGTGGAAAAAATACCGAATTCGACGGAGATCTCTCAAAATGATATTAATAAATTGATTGAACGAAACTTTTTCGCATTATTGGCATTAAAACTTTGCTATGGGTCATTTATCACTAAGCTGTTACTTAAGTTAATATGAGGATATTGTGGATTCAGTAGAAAATTTACTACTTCAGTGTTCCAATCACTATTTAGAGTTAAGAATCGGTGGGATAATTTTCTGCGGAGTGGAAATTTAGTTATGCAATAGAATGAAATAAAAACTGAAAATGGAAGGAGAAGGAAATAAAAAAGGAATAAAAAAATAAAATATAAATAAATGTGTTCTTTTTGATAAGTACGATCTATCAAATAGGTTTTTCAGATTCACTGCTTACTTCCTAACAATTCCTCCAACTTATCATTTCCTATCGCCTTTTTCATATTTGCTATCATCAAACAACTTGTCATATGTTTTAGCTCAAATCTTCTTAAAATTTTGCTAAAATTTCAGGTGGACTGAAGGTAATAGCTTACATATGGAACAGATCGAAGTGGATATAGCAACAGTACCACAACCGTTGAAATTACTGTTCACTTTAATACAAGAAGAAGCTAAACGATTCCAACATCTCATACAATGGGATCCGCAATCTTTTTCAGCTTTACTTGCTTTGCAATTTCTCAATACAAAAGGTCGATGATTTTCACGACAATCTTCAAATTGATAAGCTAATTTTCTACATAGATATGTTGCCTGAACAGAAAATCCAGTTAAAATTGAACTGATCATTAATGAATGCGCAGTTTATTCGTTATTTAGATCGTGCCTTTTTAATTTACTTCCTGAAGTTTCAAATTTTAAATTCCAGAATGTAGTGGTGAGCTACTTAGCTCCGATGCAGCGGTTGATAAATTGCGAGGTACCATAACAAGTGCATTAAAAGATCACTGTTGCAATTCTTCACCGCCCCATACCAAAAAGCTGCAAACAATTATTGCACAAGTGAGCTTAAATATTCAAATAATGTTTTAAAATGTGCAAATGTGCAGAAATCCATTTTTCATTTCTTTTGGAAAACGAAGGGTAGATATCGAACAAAACGAACGCAAATGTTCCTATTTGACAATTTGGTACCTTTTTTTCTGAGTTCATCTTGATAATTTTCAAATTTTAATAACTTTGAGCATCATTCGATATGTTTATTTAAGTTAACCTTCACAAAGTAAATTTATTTCAGATGTCCTATACATACATTTCAGAAATTTAGATTCGAAGATCATTCAAAAATCTTATTCACAGTTTTCAGGATTTTTATTCATTTTGTTTGACGCATTTCACTGCCAATAATTTTTTACCCTTTTGACTTATTTTGCTACTTTTTTCCCAATTATTCTATCAATAACTTATTTTTTAGGTCGAAATGTTCGCCCGATTTCAACGAATCGGACAAGAAACTTTATCACTTGCTGTTTCATCTGGTGTACAATTACCGCCCTTAATGTCTGGTGCTGTGCAAACCGCTCAGCGGTTTCCTGGTCCATCGAAATTGGACTTTACGGAATTTTCATTCTGCCCTTAAATGAAATTTCATATGTTTGCTGTAGCAACAACATCTCTTCGATGTTTGCAGCATTTTCTCCAATCTTTTTTTTTGGTTTAAATTGAGCAAGGAATGGAAAGGCCAAGACAATTTCCTTTCGAATAAGAAATGAATTTGTTTGAAATTTGAACCAATCTTTCTAGTGCCTTTGATTTCTGCTTGGAAAAATCTTTAAGCAACTAATGACAGGTTTTTTTAATTAATTCATTAAATTTGTGCTTTTCTTAATGAAATTGTTCAACATTATCTGTGACAAATTTAAGAGTTGCCATCAATACTTTTTCACCGCGTTTGTGCGGTCTTATCATATCATTTCCAAAAAATTAGAAATCTTTCAGTTCTTCATCAAAGTATTGAATTGAATTTAAAAAAAAGCGAAATTTTGTAAAAAATTGCTTCGGTAATAATATCGACATCAATTCAATTGCACTTATTTACGCAGTATGCTGAGTAATTTTTATTTTGCGAAAGAATAAATTGGAAATAGAAAGAAAATGCAAATATTTCGATACTAAATACAATTTCAACAGAAGCTACAATTGGCAAATATACTTCCATATTGATTTATTTCTTTTAATTATTTACTTATTTATTAGTTTACATTTTCGACTAAGCACTTACTTTTTCAATTACAGCTACAGGTTGCATATGTTTCCTTGTGATCAGGTATCGAATTATTTAAAATTAATTGTTTTTTTTTTTGAATAATTTTTGTGAATCTTTAGAATATGTACGTGTTCTGTTTTTTTTTACACTTTATTAATGATCTTTCTTCATGATGCCATGTCATTTTTCATGTCGTCTGAAATTTCCATCCAATTATTTTTTGGGTTATTCTTTTATTGCTCCAAAAAATATGAAGAAATTCAACTGTTATAGTTTACAGTAGCTTAAATGAATGCTGTTATGAATTTAGGAAATCGACTTAGTCAAGTATAGAATTTAACCATTTATTGAATTTCCTTTAAGAATTTCTGACTTGTTACTTCATTTATCGACAGAATTTATTGATTCATTGATTTTCTGCGCATAAACTTTTAAATTTTGCCCTGATTTTTATGAAGATTAATGCAAAACTTCGGTTTTTCATTGAATTATCTGCAATGTCATATTTAAAAAAATCCAAGAAGTCATTCTTTTGTGTTTTGTTAGATGAAATTGTAACATCTGTTTGTTGCATGCCATAATTTGCCACATCCATTTATAACTATCAGTTTTAATCCAAACCAAAATAAGTATTTAAATTCCCACATTTCTATTATACACTCTAAATAGACAAAAAATTTATTAGAGGTGTGGAAATTTTTGAGTTTTTATTTCTACTTTTACTTTTTTAATTTTATTTTATCAGCCATTTGATACATACGATGGACAGTTGTACAAAAATTACAGACATAGCATTTTTATTATTGATAAATTGCAGTATTTAGTTTGTAATAGCTTTATTAACTTCCACATTTACTCGGTTTTCAAAGTTAACTTAAATAACTTAACTTAGCGCATCTAATGTGTTTACTGTTTTAAAACAGTTTGAGATTCATTTTTCCACTGTAATACCCTATGGTGACAAAATACAGTAAGAACTGAACAATGATATAATCATTTCTCTGAATCCTATCATTATCAGGATCGTTTCCTTTATAATTTAGTGTAATACGTTTTCTGATGCTAACATAATCGCACGTTTGATAAGATTGCGCATTTCTCCAAAAAAAAAGTATCAGTTTGTTAAACAATTTTCATTTCCGACCAGCAATACCGACTATAATTGGCAAACTTCGTTCATAGAGTATGATAGGTTTTGTCGTATCTGTAAGAATGAATATGATACTTGGAAAGTAGCCATCAGAGTTATCAGTCAAATTACTTAATTTAATGCAAACATACCAGTTATGTTCACTTTCTTTTCAGCGAAATTATTTAAAGATTCATTGCAGGTATCGAAGTTTTTTATTTTACATCAATGTGAATCGCTAAACTTTAATTTGATAGTCTGAACTAAAACTGCATATTTCATTAACATTTCCCTGAATCTCTCTCAAATCTTGCCAAATTTTGTTAGAATCTAAGACTGTATCACTTCAAGGATCAAGCAGATTTACAACAAAGTCAAAAAGTACAATACAAGAAGAGAAACAGTAGTGATGAATTGGCTAAATTAAAAAGTAATAATGAGTAATGATGTATTTAAATTAAAATTAATAACAAGAATTTGCATGCATGGAAATAAATCTTGCATTCATTGCTCGTATCTAAGGCATTTAATGCAGTTTTTTTTTTTTTTTTTGAATAATATTGTTCAGAAAAGAAATTTGAAAACTAATATACAATCCTGCGGATGCTCATTTCAATGGGAAAACATTGGTAAAAGTGAGAAATCGTTTGAAAACCAAAAAATTCAAAAATCCAAAAAGAAGTTAAATTGGTGCTAGAAGACCCTTCCTTCATTGATATATTTTACAGAAAAATGGGAAGCACCATAAGTGCCATTGCCTCATGCTGGAATCGAACCAGCGACCTTCTGTTTACTAGACAGACGCTCTGCCCCTGAGCCAATGAGGCCTTACATCACCCCTCACAATTTCAATTTATAATGTTGCTTATGTAAATTATTATAGAAATAATTAATTAGTATCATGACAACATCAAAATTTTGTCATTTATATTATCTAACTCAAAAGAGACTAACAACCCTGCCCTCCCCGATATCCCGGACGAAAGACTGAGAAATTTTAAAATAAAAAAATAGGCCGAGCCGTATTCTATAACATCAACTATTTTCACATTCATACAGGAATTTTTTTTTTTTTGGGTAGAGAATTGATAAGTTTAAACTTTTATAGAATGTTTCAGTTTATGATATATGTTAGAAAGCTTCTTGACTTCACGTAATATTATTAGAAGTGATTAACAAACGTGGAAATTTTTTTACGTGATGGGATGATAGTACGTGGGATTATTTTTTATGCATAGGTAAACGAGAGTTGTGAAGAAGAGAAATGGATAGATGTGATGTTTCTTCCTATCATAGTAATGTTATTCGTATAATTGTTAACTTACGTTTTGCAAAATTTTAAAATTAAATATTGAAATTATGTGTTTTTTAGAGTATTTGTAAATCTCACAAGAAGAAGACATTATATAACGAAAGAGACGATAGATAGAAATTGATAATAATTATTAATTGAAAAATGATAATAATAAATTAAGATATAATGTCTTTAAAAATATTTCTTCATTAGTAATAACAATAGGTTAGAGTAATTTAGAAAATATATGAAAGAATGTTAAGTATTAATGAAGAAAGTTTAGAGAGAGATTAATATATATTGCAAGAAACAATGTTGTAATGGATTGAGATGAATGCTTAAATAACTAAAGTATTGGTGTATTTCCAATGGTCTGTAGGTCTATGATATCCATTAGCTAACTGTATTAACATTTCCAGAAATTTAATCAAAGAGTTAAGTTTGTGCAATTAGAAAAAAGGTATTATCAATCGAGAGCTTATTAGAAATAACATCTTCGTTATTGTTCGTATTTATCAAATCTTAGATATATTAAAATTTTTGGATTAAAGAAAGTTTTGAGGAAGTGACTTTGCAGGAATGTGCACTGACAAGGATATGTTATGGGATAAAAAATTGGAAAATATAGCTTTAAACAGCTTGACAGTGAAAGATGAAGGTATTGCAATTTTCGGTTAATTATAAACTCCTCCTGCATTTCGATTTTCTTTTATGAACTTTTTATTAAGCTTTTCATCCTTCGTTTCTTCACTTTAGTCTTAGAAATTTAAAGACTTTTTTGGCAACTTCAAAAATTTGAAACCAAATGGTCTTGTAAGTGTGGCTAAGGATGCTTAAAGGAAATTCTAAAATGATGTCATTCATTTAGTATATTAACACCAGTTGGAAATTTATGAGTAGTTGGGGTCAGAGAAGGAAATAAATAGGGTCACGGAGACATTCTGTTATCAAACGACTATTCCACCTTTTTTGCAACATAATAAGCTTTTTTCTAGAAAATGAGAATATCTCGAATAAAAGGATTATGCCGAAACGGAAAGCAAAGTCGATGGTACGGGAGCATTATGAGGATCCATTTATCTTGAATTCACCACCGAACAAACGTAGTCGATCATCATTGCAACAGGCTAAGCTTGTTCCAGCTTTTAACTATGGCGAAAACTTAAATAGAGTGAGCAAATTTTATCGTATTTTGTTTTACTTTGGCCTTATTTTCTTCCCATAATCGTCTGTTCCAATTTATGTTTTAATCTTTTGTAAGTTTCTCCGTGATTTTTTAAGTCACTAGAAGTTTCAAAAAAATTCAGAAGTAGTGAATTTAATTTGTTCAGATTTGATTCCAGGCGTTCTAGACTTTAAAGTTTCAGTATTTCCAGCGTATTTTATCATTGCAGTTTGGATTTGAAAAGGAAGATGTGGATAGCGAGAGTGATTCAGAAAATGTGAAATCAAAAGTGTCACATGCTTCACGAATATCACTTCCCCTTCCATCGACTACGATAGAAATACCAAAAGTTTGTAACAGAAGAGTGTCGTAAGTTACAAATTTGATTAGTGAAATTTTTCCGAATGCTTTAGATTCTTGTGGGAAAAATTTAACATTCAAATAACACCTTACTTTCAAATGCTTCTGTTTGTTTTGCAAATAAGTTGTACGATATTTATATGTAATTTACTTTGATGTATTTAAGACTGCAAGAACGTGATTAAGGGTTGCTTCGGAAGCTTGGAAATCTAGGAAATCATCAAGATGGGAACAAAAGTTTATTGGACACGGAAATGGTTTTTCACCGCGTAGAACACTTAAGCTAAAAAACAATGAACCGCATGCTGGGGTCGACTTCACCGATGATGAAACTAGGAAAAATCGATCTGGAAAAGTTAAAGGCATGGACGAGCATAGTAAATGGGTTGATGGCTTATATTTGAATAATTGTAAGAAACCGTTGATTATACTGAAGCGAACGAAAGTTCTTGCTGGAGCAAGGTTCATCAATGATGAGGTAATTCATTTGTTAAAACTTGGGTTTTAAAACAATGTGGATAATATTAAAACTATAATGGACTGTTTGACTCATCATCTTCTGTTGATCTTTAAGGAAACTGAAGTTGGTTTGTTACAGTATGATTCCTCAGAACGTGGATCTGAAGATAATGTTGGCGACAAAGATTTTGATTTTTCCGGAATATTGGAGGATTTCACCGAATCAGATTCGGATTCCGAAACTAATTTAGACATTTGTTCTGAAAAGAATTCAAAAATAAGAAGGTATCATAGATTCAAAAATCTTCACGGAAGTGATTTTTCGAGAAAATTTTTTTGTGATATAACCCATGAAAAGTAGAAGTCTTAAATTTTCAGACGCCAAAATAACTCAATGTGTGGAAGCAGACGACTAATTGCAGGTAAATTTAAATTCTTGTATATATTACTTCAAAATACAAAAAATCAAAAGTACGTTCATAGCAATGTTTATTTTCATTTGGCTTGAAAACCAGTATGACTTAAGATTGCAAACTTATTTCACACATCAGTACATTATTGTGCGCATCATGCTAGAACTGCATACGATACTGTTCCATGACATGATTCAACATGACGACAGTGTACAACGTTGTGCTATTGTCATCGAAATTTGATTTCAATCTATCTGTCAAGTTGTTGTCAGTGATTGTCTGTGAAATTGTTTAAAATGCCAGTTTTTTTCATATTCCAGAAAAAAAATCGAGCGACAAATATACCAGATCTGGTGTCATTTCGAACGTTTGCCCAAAGACATCTTTTTCAACGCAGGTATTGAATTTTTCCTTGGTGGAAAGTAATTTGGATTGCTGAATCTGAAATATAGCAGATTTTCTTAATGTTTTTGCTTTTGATTTTCAGCTTTACTGTCTGAGTTGGTTGTTCATCTTTGTAGCATATTAAAAAGTTACGTCTGGAGGTAGCTAAATTTCTGGTTTAACGAACTCAGAATTTTAGAGAGTTGAAACTTTGGAGGCAGTTTATCGTCGTTTGCATACCTCTGAGATTCCGGAACGGCTGCCATGTAGGGAGGCGGAATTCGAACGAATATGCGCATTTATAAAGGAATGCATTACGAACGATGCGATCTCGCAAGCAATGTATGTAAGTGGGGTACCAGGTACTGGCAAAACTGCTACCGTACTTCAGGTGGGTTTTTTTGCATTTTGGTGATGATAATGGTAACAGACAGTTTGCTTTCTAGTCAGCGATGAATTAAAACAAATGTTTGGAGAATTCTCATTGAAAACTGATTTCAAAAACCTAAATGTGCTGGTAATTCTGCTTGACAGTCACCTGCACATGGTAATGATAATGTTGATGGACTTAATGATAATTTGGAAATTATTTTTCATGATGATTATCACATACGGGCCATCGTATAGTTAAAATGGAAAGATAGAATGTAGTGTTTTTCGGATTTTAGCGCCAAAATTTAATGTTGCATACTTTTTAGGCTGTGCGTCATCTGAAAGCTTCTGAAAAATTTTCTACATTTGATTTTGTTACGGTTAATGCGATGGAATTAGCAGATCCGAAGCAAATATTTGTCAAAATTTATCAAGACTTATTCAATTTGAAGAAGAAAATTGCACCAAAGTAAGTTGAACTATTCATTCATACTAAAACTCACTACAATATATGCAAGATTTAATGGTTACTCTAACAATGATCGGTATTGTCGGTCATTCGACGTAACGCCTTTCCGGGCAGTTGTATGATTATGATTATACCTTAAGATGCTGTTGCCGATCGGCTGAGGCATTTCGTCTGATCACTCGCTAATTGATTATCGGTGATTTGGACCATCTTACCTTCGTTTTTTAACATTGTTTTCTTCATTTATTTCAACCTTTCTAAAATACGTCACCTTATTGCAATATTTTACAGTCCCTATTATTTCCCTCTCATTTTTAAATTCATATTCTATTGTGAAAGAATTATATTAATAACCTGGGTAAAATTTTTTTAAATTCTTTTCATAAAAAAATTAACAATTTTAGGACAGCGCGAAAGAAATTAAACGACGTTTTTCAATATCGTGACAAGAAACGATTGCCAATTATTGTTTTAGTTGATGAGGTGAGTAGTTCGTATTGTTACTAATATTTCGTATGTGTTTCTACATTTGATTTAATGCATTTTACTTGAAGCTTACCATATTTCTTCTGCCCTTAGCTTCCTGCTAATATTTGATTCCGAACTGGGAAAGATTATTCACCAAATTTTTGAAACATTAACAGGAAGATTTGTCATGAGTTAGATGATCGGTAGGAAATATTGTTGACTTATGATTCATTTTACGTCTTTTTTGCACGTGAAATTCATGCATGAGTATTATGATAACGGAATGCACACATGTTTTTTAGCTAGATCTGCTTAACACTAAAAAGCAGGAAATAATTTACGATATATTTAATTGGTCAGCGAACGAAGAATCGCTTGTAAGTGTAATAGCCATTGCGAATACTCTGGACCTTCCGGAGAGGCTTTTTTCGCAACGCATTTCAAGCCGATTGGTAATTTTTTCTTTCATGTTTCATCTTTCAGTCCATTATTTGTTGTAAGGCAAATGAAGTACACAGTTAAGCATAACTTGACTAATTCTTTACCTTCTTCTTGAAATTATCTTTCTCTAGGGTGCTAATAGACTTTGTTTCCAACCATATGATCATGACGAAGTTGCTTACATCATCCGAGATCGTCTACGTGGTTCAACTGCTGTTGAAGCGGAAGCTATTGAATTGGCAAGCCGAAAAGTAAATTAATACTGTTTGTGTTGATTAGAAGTACAATAATAAAGTAAGATAATTTTTTGTTAAGCAAGTAAGTAGTTTTGTTATTTTCTTCAAACGGTGAAAGTAGGTTAAAAATAAGTTATTTAAGTAGAAAGTAAAATTAATTTCCTAGTTAGTACCTTGCAGTTTAATAATTTCTTTTTATTAGTTATAATTCAATTCAACTGTATAAAGTGGTATATTAGATGGACAGCTGGAATATTTTACTTTATATAACATTTTCTTTCAATCTGTATCATTTAGGTAGCAGCTATCTCGGGTGACTTACGAAAAGCCCTAGATATTCTACGAGGTGCTACAGAGCTTGCGATCAGTGCCAACCAGAAACAGCTTACAATGAAAAACGTAAAAATTTTCATGTTGACCATTCAATTGAGCTCTTTGTTACAAGAAAATGCTTCTCTTTTATTCATAATCTTGAGATGTTGTTGCTTAGGTACAAGAAGCTATTCGTCAAGCATCTACAAGTGTTCGGGTTGAGTTAATACGAGCTTTACCGGTGCATTCCGTCTTACTTCTTCGTGCTGCTCTTGCTGAGCAGCTGAGTTCAGGTTTGTTATTAACATACTAATTATCCTACGAAATCCACTGGTAAATTATAGCAGCATGAAAATGCATATTTCAGTTGTTTTGGACTAAGATAAATCATAAAAGAAATAAGTCGAATGCAGATAGACTAATGCTAATCAATTGAGTTGAGGCAAAAGCTGATTATGTCTATAAAACATCGCATTTTAGGCCTGGATGAATTCCAGTTTCACATTCTTTTCAAACAGTATCGTTTGCAATGCAATGTTGCAAACATTAATCCTGTGTCGACAAGTGCTGCATATCGAAATGCCATGGAAATGTGCAGGTTGGTCGACTAACAAAAAAGTATTGTCAGTCTGTCCCTCGGTCTTTTCTTCTTGTTGTCTCTTTCATTGTTGTGTATGATGTAAATTTGTTGGAACTGCATAGGGATATTGATTTTTTTTTTTTTGTAAAAACTTTTTTCTTTTACTGCAGTGAACGATTGTTGGTAGCAGCATCCGGAACCGGTAGTATGTCCCGACGTTTTCGTCTTGGAATGACAACACATGATGTACAGTTTGCTTTCAAACAGGTCGATGAATCAGTCTTTTGAAATAATTCCTTGGATTTTCTAGTCTTTCTCAAATAGGAGTTGTGTTGTGTCCACGCAAGATGTGGAAATTAAGTATGATGTTTAAGATGGATTGGAAATGCTTTATTTGGATAGACATGCAGATTTCATTAGCATATTAAAACTTAGGAAATTTTTAATTATCCTTAAAATTTGGAGTAGAAAATACGGGATTCTCTTTAATATAATCCCTTTTCGTTAATTTTGAAGCAATCGTAGGATGGAAAAGATTGGTAATGTTCTGTCTTTCAACACTTTTTAAACGGTTAATTTAAAATTAAGCCTGGCGCTCAAAGCCTTTTTTGATTTTTGAAAGCCTGTATTCTTGGCATCATGCTGTTATACATTAATAGCTTTTCTTGTTAAATTGCCGACTATGTCGGTTACTAATTAACTCTTTCACTTTACTTGGTTCTCTTTTTCTAATCACTTTTATATATGTATATTTTACTTGTAATGATTAGCTATGTTTCTTAGATGAATACAATTCATTGAATTCAACATTAAGAAGGAAATTAATCGCTTAATATCTAGGCGAATGCTTGATAGTTTAGTTAAGTAATTATTTTTTTCTTTTAGGAATAATTAACATTATATTTACATCTATCCAGTTTCATTCTTTGTTCTGGAATCACTACGGCGTTTCGTTATTCCTTGATACTTTGCTATTTATCATTTTGCTTATTATATAAGTGTTTATTCATATCAAATTTACTTGTAGTTTCGTTCACAATTTTTTGAAGATTTGGAGATGGAAAGGCGTGTGCTTTAGGTGCTTCTTGTTAAATTTATCCTTATTTCATTCTGTTATATTAATTTCTTTTTGAATTTTGTTGATTTCTCTAGAACATCGTTTCCAGATCTGTCAGGAGCTAGATTGTAGTTAGGTCTCCATTGCAATGGCCGTAATTAACCCAGCACATCATAATCAGTGATATATTTTTCTAGGAAAATATGCAGGGAACAAACTAAACGCAATAAAAGGTATAACGGAAACGAATGAGGGAGGAAAGACTATTACCAATACTACATTTTCACGTCCTGCAGGATTTACCAGATGTTCAGGGCTTGGGTTTTGTTAAATCTAAAGTAGGATCAAAAGATCGTTGAGACAGTGTCTTATATTTTATTATTTCCACTTTCAAATAATTATCAGAGTCGTAAAATGTTTCTATTCGATATTCAATCCAAATCAGTCTAGTAACTCCTAGTTTTTTTTTCGAGGAGTTGAGGCAGAAGTTTAGGCAGCGAGAGACATTCCATTTTTAAGTATTCGTTTTCAGATGTCTTTATTTCGCTTTTTTGTTACAGCTTTCATTTCATTACATTTGAGAAAATTTAATGATTTTAAATGTTTGTTAAAGATTACATATCTCTAATGTCACAATGTTAGAAGTAGTTTACAATTGTCGTACCGATCTGAACATCCTACCAATCGCGCATATCTTATTGGTTCTGTAATATGAATGCTACAAAAATGATGCAGCGTAAATTGTTTGTGAAGGATCGTTGGCATTAACTTATGTTAGCATATATACTTTGTAAAATATGCATATCTTCAAATTTTTCTAATTTGGTTAATTTTCTTACACCCTACTTCTTTCATTGCAGTCTTTTTATAAAAAACTACGTGTGTCCCAATGTTGCTTATATGTAATTTCATTGTAAATTTCACTTACTGGAAAGAAATTCTAGATTTTTTTTACATTACAGGTATATATATTGTTCTATATGTCAATATTTTTAAAGTTTGGTGAAAAATTCATTACGGTAAATCATGAAATAAAAAAAATTTACGATTAGATCTTGTTGGTTGGTATATTTCTTGGTATTAATTGCCATTAATTTCATGTCTTGTTGTATGCGAATATGGTTTGTAGATGTATACTGCGGGTTATATATTTGCGAAAGAATGCTGTATTTTTTAAGGAAGCAATTTTCAGCGTAAGTTTTGAAATCCTCTTCGAAAAGGGAATTGGTAAAGAGATAAGGATAGCTGAAGATAAGGAGTAGCTGAAGTTATCTGTCTTTCCGGAGATTTAAAGCATTTTGCTTTGATATAGTGTCACTTAATTTATATTGTACCTTAAAAAGTAGCACTGTCTGTCGTAGAGACAGTACACAAAAGAAGTAAGGATTACCTGTCAAGTTTGTGAGTATGCATTTGACCTGAAGTTAAGGATCAGAAACTACTGCCTGTAAATGACAAGTCGGTGCAATGAAGCCTTGTACAAGACATATAAGATCGAGTTGTAAACGAATACTTTGTAGAATGAAAGCCTTTTTTGGAACATTATCTCTGTATCATCGAGGTGCGCATCCCACAGTTCTTCTGTAGTGAACTGTAATGAGGAATGCATGATGGGTCATAGGGTTAGGTAGTGTGTCGGTTGGAAAAATCCAGGAAGTTCGCTTGGAAGGTTTCCGGATATATATATATATATTTTTTTTTTGCTTTATCGATTTTAATTGAATTAATGTAACGAAATATAATTGAGGATTCAAAGGAAATGAAGAGCTCTGATGGAGGGGAAAGGGAGGGTTATTACATTTTAGTTGATAATTACCCTCTACGGAAACTAGTCGGAAGTTGCAGGAGGTAACAAATTTGCCTTTGCAATACCCCCCGCCCATCTCACTCAACTGAATTTCTATTTGATGAAATAAATGATGATTCTGATAGGTTTTATGTTGCAATAGCTGAAGTACTTTATTTCCAATTCTAATTCACTGGAGCAGTATCTTGCCTCATTTTGAGACACTTTAACAGGTAGTATCATAGCACCTTTTCTTTTGTTATCCAATGAACATTTTGATTGCAGAAGTGTGTAACGAATTGATTATCGATTTATCAATCACCTTCACCTGTATCGTTCAGAGATACAAAACACTGATTCATCACAATTGATATGTCCTATCGATTGAAAAATTTCTGAAATGTAAAAGCGAACGCTAGTTCGTTTTGGTGAAGAAGGAGGAAGGATGTACGAATATGATGCATAACAGGAATAGTCAGAAGGTTTGTTTCAAGAGATGTCATCCATACATAATATGCGGACACACTTAAACGTATCACTAACAGCATGCATAACGTACAATATATAGAAAAGATAGGCCAACATCAACCACATTTTTCATTGATGACGTATACATTGACAGAGAGAGAACGAAATGCATCATAATACACACATAGAGGAGCGTTATGAACTTTGTTGCCATGATGAAGCAGCACGCTATGTTTTACAGGTGGTGGCAATAATGATGGTTCGTTGTTGATATTGGTGTTCCTGATGGCATTGATAATTCTCATGTCTAAGTCTTTTTATCATTTTCACTCGAAGTATTTAGTTCTTCAATAAATTTCCCCAAATTTCAATTTTAATTTTTTTTTTTTAAATATTTCTTCCTATCGTTGAATTCTTCTAATGTACATCCGCTAATGTTGTACTATCATCAAGATGTACAGCATCGAGTAATCATACAGTTTTCATATCGTTATAGCTTTCTCTTCGCTTTTGATATTCATTTCTGTCATATTTCTTCTGCCTCATTATTAATTATAGTAGTAAAATTCGGAGAAATATAAATAAATCTCGAAAATTTTGATTATTTCATGCTACTAAAGCAGGAGAGGTTTTACCTGCTTGACTTTATAAGAAGTTTTTCTTTTAATGCTTACAATTGTTTTTCTAGTTTGTTTGCCTCAATCTGTAGATTTTAAAAACATCCGAATTTTAGAAACGGAATATGAAATAGATGGAGCTTACAAATATCACTAACTCATGTCCTTGAATTCGTCATTGATTCTAATACCCTCTCCATTATTTTGTTTCCTGTCGTTGAAAATCGCCGAAAATGCCGGTTTTCAAAGGATTTTCTGATTTATCATCCTTACCTTTCTTTGATTCTTTAATCATTTATTTTTCATTTTAAATTATATTACTATAGTCCGTGTCGAGACAGGAAATGGATGAATGAATTTTTATTATTATAAAATGTTACAACGGGATGATTAAGGGATGCTGGAAGCTCTTCGTCGCATAATTTGCTTAATCTTTTTGTGAGATTTTTTTATTTTTTCCTTTTTAGCCCTTCCATTGTTATATCCCATTTTTGCTATATTTCGATTTTCAAGGACAGGTACCATTTTCCAGCTTAAATTTTGAATTTTATTGCTCTGTCTTTTGGAGATCCCTATTATCTCAATTTCAAAATTTAATTGTTAATGAAACATAAAATAAATACTAAACGTGCATTTTTCTTGCTTATTTATAGCTATGAAGTTAAGGAGGATCACTGATTCCAGTAGAAGTTTCATCGCACTATATTTGTGTTTTCTTTATTCTCATATCCAGATTTTTATGATTTAATTGGTATTAGCATAAATAGGTTCTTCAATCTTCAGATGGTACTTTATCTGCTGGATTAATAAGTGTTGCCACATGTATATTATGCCCATAACAGTTTGCGGAAGGAAATGACCGATTCACGACTGGAATTGATAATTTCTGGATTTCTTTTTTTAATTTATTATAATTTTTGCTGCATTTATTCAGGAAAAAAAATGTAAATTTACTAAAATTTGGCTCCACATTAGCTTTAATTTCGGTTCTAATATTTTTAATGTCGGCACCATTATTTTGTTTGTCGCCAAACCTGTTGGCTGAAAGGGTTAATGAGTTCGATCTGATTTAAGAAACAGTTGTTTGGAAATAAAAGGATATAAAATAGGTAATTTTCGAGGTTAGCCATCCTTCTTTATACTTCAAAGTTGCTGATATTGTGAATTTAAGACTTGCTTTCATTGCAGGAATGCTGGATAAAATTTTGTAATGTCTTACTATAACTGTCAGACTAGTAATACTTCGATATGCTCGTGATGTAAACTTTATATTGCTGGTAGCGAATTGATTATTCCTCTACAAACGAGTGGTAGCAATGTATAAATATTTTCAACTTTGTTCGAATAGCTGCTGTAAATAGTAGCATTCTTAGATTCGAACTAACATTTGATTAATTTGCAGTTACTTTTGCACTTTTAATACTTTTGTTGAACCAGCTAAATCCAGTGTTTTATGTAACACTTACTGTATATTATTTTTTGAATTATTTAAGAGAATACTGTATTTTTTTGCTATTTATTTTGATAAGGGATGCTTGTTTTTGAGCTAAAAGTTTCTCGCTATTAATTTAGGTAACAGATTACTGGATAGTTTTTTTTTTTTTTTTTTTTTTTTTTGTTAAAATTAAATGCTAGCAATGTTTAATTGACTTTTTATATACTCTTTCTAGATTTTAAGACTGAGCTTTATGTATTTTTTCTAGAAAAGTTGAGAGGAGTGGATAGCTATGCTTTTGTGCCAGTTCAGTTGGGACATAATTTGATCATTTTGTCATTCCTTTCACATACCATATAAAAAAGTCTGCAAAAGCAATAGGGAGGAGAAGTGAAGACGATTTGAAAAATTTATTTATGCTTTTATTGCAACCTATATGAGTTAGTCTTTGTCCTTATTTGTGATATTTGACGCATAATTAGTTGAATAATAAATAAATAAGTTATTTTTTTCCCCTGACTTTCGATTTGAAAGCAGTGCTAAAATTCCAGAATTTTTTGAATTTTATAAATCTGTGTTTTTTCTCATTACCGTTAAAGGATAGCCAGATTAAAAGATGTTTATGCTTTATCTGAGGAAGAATGTTTGCATTCCAAGGAAAATTTGGAAGTTGTTCCGTACTTGCATAATTTTGATTAATTTTTCTTATCAGGCTGTAAAAGAATTTCATGAGATGTACATATGATGTGCTGTTAGACAAGTTCATTTTAGTTTTCTACTATACAATTCAGGTTCAAAATAGATTTACTAATGTTTTAATTCTGTTATCAAATTGTAGCTATCGGCAGTTTAGCTAGGGAATAGATTAAAATAAATAGGCAGATGGATTGGATATGCTAGTATTTGTTCGATTATGTTTTCTGTGTAATTTCGCTATCCATCGAAAGTATAAACAATTTTTGTGATATAAATTGGTCGTCGTTATAATTTATTGATTTAAAAGATGTAAATTTCTATGACGGAAAAAGTTGAATCATTTAAATTTTTCATATAAGAAGTAATTCATAAGGATGATCCTGCTATCCTCTCTAATCCTTCGATTTATATGAATTTCGAAACCGGTTTCAGGAATTTCCATGATTGGTTCATAATGATGATTGTGTGCTAAAGTTCTTCAAAAGTATTTGCATTCAAGAAGTGTAGGAGGGTAGGTGTTGTAGAAATGAACAGATCAAAATTGTGTTACACTGTATGTCCAAAAAATTTGTATTTTTTATGGACAACAAAATTGCGATTTTATATAATTTTGGTATTCTTTTTCGAGAGAGTTTAGGATTTGACTATATACACTGTTTATGAATTTTGTTCTTCCTAATATTTTAAAATAAATGTATATAATTATTGCATAGCTTGCAGTTGTTTTTTATTTCCAGGAAATTCATTCGCTTTTTTCCCTTAGTTTGGGTAGCATATAGTTATAATGTTTGGATAAGATGTGATGAGGAATATCCATCTCATCAATTTTCCTTTCTAGATTAATTATTTCAGTACATATTCGTTGATTAAGAAAAAATCAAGTCTTTCGCTATTTTTAATTCAAATGGCAGGAATTGGTAGGGAGAAGAAAGATGATTTATTGTTTCAGTTGAATAAGATTGATAAAAATACCTTTAGGAAATAGTGAAAAAGCAAGAATAAAAGAAAAAATGATGAAATCTATTTTTACTTTAATTACTTCATCCGTCTTACCTGAGAACAAAATATTCATGATTTCGAGATTTCTATAAATGATTTAACCTGTATAATATTTAAATGAAGATTATTCGTTCTTCCTTCATCTTTGATCTGAAGCTCTTTTTATGCCATCAAATTGAAATTATGATGAGTTGCTATGTGTAGAGATTGAGCAGCTTACTCATTACTGGTTAGTAATTATTCTACAGTGTCAAGACTTGCACCTTTTCATGCTTAAAATTACAGCATTTTCTTTTTTTTTGATTTGGAAAAATATGTACATTGTGTTGGTGTGATGTTTCTGTGACACTACCCGCATGTCGTATCGTAAAAAACTGAGATCTTGAATCCCAAAATGATTTGTCGTTTTTTTGCAGAGGATATCAGCACTGGCCAATATTGTGCAACGATTCGGTAGCCGAGTTCGTGAAGCTTTGGCGACGGCCTCCGAGGCTATTTCAAATGCCGTCGTCGATAATGATCCCATCACGGTTTGCGTTTTTTTCAGTTTTTTATTTTTGTTACACGAGAAAACTTCACCTCAACTTCTTGTCATCATTCTAGATCATCAAGCCTTGACGTGGTTACACATATGAATAGATGAAATGTTTTGAAAAGTGAATTTGAACTTAACTGTAGTTGGAATTCGACCTAGAGATTTCCAAAGAGGAAATTCAAAATTACATAAGACTGAGTTTTTTCCTGAATATTTGTTTATTTTTTTCTCCACTTAAAATGTATCATTTTGGGCCTCCCATTGTTGCTCCTTCTTTTTTTTCGTTTTCATTTTTGAAGTACAAAATAATCATAGTAGTATTATGCGAAATTCTCAGAGGATTTAAAAAAATTGCTTTTATGTCATTTCATATCTCCTCCCTCCTCGTTTTTACTCCCTTTTACGCCTTTTTTATGCATCTTGATTCTTTCCAAAAAAAAAACCCCTCACCTTTTAGTAGTATTGTTAGTATAATGCAGTTGAATGTTGTTCAGACACCCGTGGAATCCATGTCTCGTTTTATCAAGGATATGAATGAGAAGGGTATGGCAGGCCTGGCTTCAGAATATCGTAAAATTGACGTGGAAGATGCACCGTTTGGCTCTCACAAAGCTTTCATAATGAATATGGCTAAAAATCGTTATTCTGGTAAGTTTTGTAAAGTGATTGCATTTACGAGGATTTTTCTTGTTTTTCGAAGTGATTTTTTTGCTAGTGCTTGATTTTGCAAATTTTTGTTGGAGGCAGTCTTTTTGTTTTACTTTTAATCTTTAAAATTTGTGTTGAGAAACAGATAATTGTAGATGTCCTATGTGTTGATGAAACGCGAGTAGTTTTGAAAATTGGACCAGCCTCAAGTGGTGATTATATTCATGCAAATTATGTGCTATTCTCCGAATTCCAAAACAAATTTATCTGTACTCAGGTCTTTTTTTTTCCATTTCTAATCTCGATATTTACTTAAAAGGTCCTATTTTGCTTACAATACTTCGAAATAGCTAGTGACTATTTAACTATGGTGTTTTCATCATTATGTAATAAATGCAAAAATTTATCATCCAGAACGAAAATGTTTCAGGGTCCTTTGCAGACAACTAGAGATGATTTCTGGAGGATGGTATTTCAGGAACGTGCTGAGACAATTCTGATGCTTTGCAGGTTTGTTATTTGGTATTTATAGTTTTAATGACAATATGAAGACAATGGTGCGCTATAATGATTATGATGTTAGCGGTTGAACCTCAGATGGAATGGGTAGAGAAGATTACTGCACTGTTTCTTAGACCCTGATATAGATCTACAATCGAGACGGCTTGATTCTGTAAATGCTTTTGAATACAACTTATTCTTATAAGTTTTCAACAGATTTTTTTCAGACCATCCGAAGATGGCAAACCGAAATGTGCGGTATACTGGCCGGAAAACGGCGATAAACTGGAACTTAGTACGGTAGATGTTGAGAAAGTTGGCGAGGAAAATTCTGATTTCGAGATTCTACTTTTCAAAGTACAGCTCAAAGATGAATTCAAACAATCGCCTTCCGTAAGCAACAAGGACCCACTAGTAGTGAAACAATATCGATGGAGCACGTAAGTAATTTCTATGATTATTTCGGATATTGGGTAGTACTAGAGTAAATGAGTACTATTAGTGAAAAGCAATAGAAAAAAAAAACATGTCTGTTGACTCCTTAGTGACAGGTAAGTAGTATTACATTTTTTTGGAGTTACTCTGTCTTAAATTATTTACTGCTGTTTCAGGTGGCCTGATCGTGGAATTCCAAGTCATGAAAATGCAATGATCCCTTTGAAGTTATTATCATTGGTAAGGAACACTCGAGCACCATGTGTTGTGCATTGTTCTGCTGGGATCGGACGAACTGGAACCGTTGTGGCGATTGAACTTGGCATTAGACGGTTCCACGATGGACGCAAAGTTGATCTGGCAATGGTAAATTATTTTTAGTTTTTCTGTCTTAGTGTCAAAAGTTAATTTTAGTGTCAGGAGTTTTAAAATATGTACGCATTTGTGATAAATTTCGACTGTTCGAAAAAAGTGTTTTGATGATCTCAGAAATTTCGGAAATTTGTGAAATCGTTTAGTATGAATAAAGTTAAGAAGTGAAAACTTTTTTCAGCTTGTAAAAGATCTCAGAAAGAAACGGGCACAATGTATACAAACCGAAATTCAGTATTTGTATTTAAGTCGTGTGTTAACCGAATATGCTTTGAGCTCTGGTGAACCATTATCTGATGATGTGCGTCGTGCAGCGGAATCATTTCTCAAAGAATACGATTCCAAAATTAAGAAATAACGCAGCGTTATTTCTGTTTAACGTTTGGTTTGGAATTTATAATCATTTGGGAGTGACGGTAAACATCTAGATATAATTCTACATGTTTCCAAACAGTATTATTTTTCAAAAGCTTATGGATATTTTCCTCGAATATAAATTTCCTGATGAAACCTTGAACAGTTATAGCTTGTAATGGCTTTAACTGTTACTGTCGAAAATTTATCAGCTCGTCACTCCGTTATTAATTAATCTTAAGATAGAACTGGCAGGCAGCCAAATGGCGGAAACAGGTTTGGTAATGTCATTCAGGCTATAAAATTACCAAGAGCTTTAAGTCAAAGTTTCAAGTTATGAAATTAGTATGTTTATTTACTCGTTTTAGCAATGCTCTATATACTCCAAAATGTTTTTGTGTGTAAAGTTGTTGTTTTCATTTTTTTCAACTTCCAAATTTATATGTCACGTAATAAAGCTTGTGAATTTAGCAATTCTGTTAAAAATTGATGGCATGGGAATCTTCGGAAAGATCGTATATTACTTCATCTCAATATGCTTATACCCTTTTTTAAGCTTTAATTTTTTCCAGTTGGTTGGTTTCTTATGTGTCGGAACTGGCACCCAGATGAAACTCCTAAATGAAATAGTTGTTGGAAAGTATGTATGTTATTTGGAACGTAATATTTGGAATTTAGACTAATTTACTGAGCAGCTCTATCAGGATAAGTATGCCTCGCTGCTTGGTTAGTTTAACAATATGCTCTGTAATTATTATATGCCTATTTGGATTGCCACCACCTGTTAGAATTGGGCATTTTAATAATACAGATAAACCAACCAATAAATTTATACTATTAAAATAGTAGTATAAATTTTCTGGATGATTGTTAGGCATTGAAGCATTAAATGCAGTCACTAGTAAACTTTCTAAAGTCTGAGAGTCGATAAATTATTAGTCGTGATGTACCATCGGCAAGCAATTCGTGGGTCAGTAATATTAAAACCAATAAAAAAAAGTTTATCGTCTTGCAAGTACAAATTCCCAAGTTTTATTGACTTGCATTTTTGAATTAAATTTATTAATTTCACCCAAAAAAAAAAGAACCGAGAAATATCATGGTTTATATGACACAAAAATGACAATGTACAAATGTAACAAGGAGCAATGAAATGAATAACTTGACAAAAGTTCCTTTTCATTCTAATTTGATTTTGAAAGATTTAGAAATCTTCACTGATGTCAAAACATCATATACTTATTTATATCTGTTTTCCTCTTTTAATCCTTTCAACTTTTAAACAAATAAACTTGACTAAATGAAAACATATGATATAGCTTCTTTGAATATTTCTCATCGATAGTTTAGCATGTTTTGCGATTTTTTTTTTAAATTTGTACATGAGCAACCATTGCAATCTAAAAAGATAGGATCAATTTGATGGAGCTTTATGTTGTTGTGTTACACTTACTACCATAAGGAAAAGATGCGTTTTAACGCAATAATAATTACAATTCAATTTATAACAAAAAGATATATTTGTTTAGTCAGGTACCCTGTCTTGTTTCGGAATTCAATTGTGCAATGCTGTAAATCTCAATTAAAGTAATAAAGCTCAACGAAGTGAAATTTAAATGATATTGAAAAGTTCAATTGGAAGTTTTATTGTTTTTTCTTTTTTTTTTTTTTTTTGTGATAATCCTATAACTGTTTTCTTGCTAAATGCTAAAAACCTTTGGGCAACTAGTTTTCCACTGAAGATTACAGTATGATAAGCAGAAACCGGATGGAAAATATGTAGTACAGTAGGCGACGTATGAATTAACCGGAGAAACTGATCATTATTATTGTTGTAATTATTGTTTTCCTGTAGTGCTTTTGTTCTGCAGATATGAAAAGAAAATATGGCGGATAAATTTGAAAACTTCAGACTGCGGTGAACATATGATTTAATGAGGGTAGAGATTGGGGTGAATCGCCGTCGAAACTTTGATCCGATTGACTGCTTAGATTTGATTGACTGCGGAAAGTCCGCCAGTTTCGCCGTAATTGTCGAGTCTGAAAAAAAAAAACATTTAATATGTAATTTCCCACAGAACAAAGTGGTGTAAGATCGAACAAAATGACAGATTTAAAAAGAAAAGATGTGGCACTTCACCACATTAACGAAAATTTTACTCATTTAACCCGTGATATTGGTTTTCTCATTATTTTGAGGATTTTTTTTGTGATGGAAAGAATTTTATCACATAAGAGTTTTATGGACAACTATCGAGAAGTATTGAAAAAAAATCTTTCATACTATCAGTTACCATCTATTGCATTTTTAATTTAAACTTTGAAATAAACTTAACACAAACCTCCATATAATAGCCATCACGTACATTTGTAAACATTAATTCAACTAGTGTTGCCCAAGCTTCGATTGTTTCTGTGGGCTAAGAAAATATGACGATTAAAACAAACATTCATTTAGAATTAAAAAAAATTATTCTTTCATTATCCTTAGATTGATATCATTTAGAATACAATTTCCCATTTATGAATTCATTTAACATTTTTGAATATTTTATTTACCTGATGAGCAGCACCATCCAAGAAAACACATTCGGTTGTGAGTGCATCAGCTAAAACAGCAAAGAAATCAGCCTTAAAACCCCAACTACGTTTACGGGCCTGCTCAATGCCATACTCATTCGATATTTGTCTGATCTGAAACATAAATGTACTTATGCAAGAAGACAAAATGATGGATGTTTTGAAGGAGAGATTAAAAGAAAAGATAGATTAACTAACAGCAAGCTTTTTTAGAAACTTTCAAAATTATTATTTTGAATTAACTTCTTCAGTTCCCATATCTTATGTCTACTAAATAATTCTACACTTATTTAGCTTATTATTGATATGGCTGATACCTTTTCTGAATTCGCAATATTTCGTACGATATCATTAAGGAATTTCTTTAGTGCCATAACCAATTCAATGGATTGTTCATTGCTCAAATTTGCATAAAATTGCGCAAAATCATCACGTTTATGTGCCATTCGTTGGACGATTCTTAATGCTATATCTGATCGTGCATTTTCCATACAAAATAAAATGATTGACTGGAAAAATTAGTTTGTTAAATAAGTTGAATTATAAATGCCCATAAATTTCATCTCTAATTTTGTCTTAGATTTTGTTGATCCCAAGTGTAATTCAAAAGTTTTGGAATTTCAAATAACAGATGACCGAACGAATTTCCCTATAGCTGAAGCAGGTTCTCCAGAATTTTAATCTATCTTGGCATTTTTTCCGATAGCTATTAAGCAATACTGGGATTGTTGAAAAAGCTAGTGATTTACATCGCTTTACCCAAGTTTAGTCAATCCAATCTTCCTTTTTTGCTTCAAAATTTCAACCTTTTAACCGTCTTGTTCATCTCACTTCCAGTACTGCCCAGTTCAAAGGTCATTATCCTCCTCCCTCATCAAAGCAAAGTGATTTGATTGACATTTGAGGACGTATTCTATAAGTATAAATATTCATTGCTTCGCAGAAAGTAGAAGCGATATCTTATAATTAGTTCGAAATCGTTAAGAATAATTTTGGAATTTACCTGTGAATTTGATGATATCGATGGTAACTTAGCTGTTGAAACAACTGAAGGACGTTGGATTGCTTGTGTCACACGATCACTTTTTTTGCTATTATTACCACTACTAGCTGCTTGTCGTGATTTGGTAATATCGGTTGAATGTGGCCTTCGAGTGATCTGGTTCGAAAATTATTTAAAACAATTAGATTTACTGTCAAAGCTAAGTTCGAAAGGTAAGAATTTTTTATTTACTGAAAGAGAGATAAAGAAGAATGTTGAAATGCCTGTGAAGTGTGAAAATTCAACAGTTTCATTAACTCTAAATTCGTGAATTTTATTTAAGCTTTATTTCATGTGTTCGGACAGATGAACTTTCCCAATTGACATCTACCCTTTTTTTGGTTTTGATTCATAATTAATCAAACTAAATTTTAATTGTATTGATTACGTGTGAAGTTTTGAGAGCAGAACCATAAAAGTAGATGATATTTTAAAAAAAATTTAAACGCAATAATTCCCATCCTTAACTAATTTTTAGTTTTCAGCGTTTGGATTTTTTTAGGAAAATCAAAATTTACATCTAGATTTAATCCTCAACTTGAAAGTTTTATCTTCAAATAGTATCTGTTCAAAACCATCAAAATCCTTAATGAACATTAAGCTCAGCTATTTCGGTCCCTCATCCTCTGACCAAGACTTTTATAATGAACTTTGCATAATTCATATTGGGAAGAATATTTTCATATTAGATTGAAATAACTTACTTTCTTGCTATTCTGGCTGCTCATTTTGCTTTGCAACGATAAACTACCTGTTACTGAGGAATGGCCTTTGTTTTTCTAAAACAACGAAAATATCAAATTAAAACTTTAACGCATACATCATATCTTCTGAATACAATTTATTATTTATTGGTTTTCCCGATAGGAACAGGTATAGAGCAAACCTGTTGATCATCAAAAATATCGGGGAACTTCAATGAATTCATGTTCTGTGATGTCTTCTGCAATACAGTAACTGATTGAGGCTTTATCAACCATCCATGCGAGAAACTTTGTGTAGGACTATTTAATAGATAGCTTGAATCGAATGACATGGAGACGCGTCGTCTGAAATATCAAAACTTTAAGTTTGTATTAAATGAGTCGTTTCAAAACACAATTTTCATCATTATAAATCATTTTGAATTGACGACTTATCTATTATTAATAGTGGCCAGTCCAGTTTGTTTACATCTTATTCTCCCTTTAAGACTATTATTCTTTTAGACATTTGATATGTTAGCAATCGATTGTTCTTTTCTCTGATCCAATGTTTGAAAGTGAAAAATTTCCCCTGCAAATTAAAATAAGATTATTTTACCTCAATGAATCATCATCTGTTCTTCGATATGCCGACGAATTCTGCAAAAATACCGTTTCTAAGCAACAGTCCGAGTTAACTCGAAATTAAGTTTTCTGAGCAGCTATATTTTATTGTCTTAACTAATACCATTATAATATTATAATAGAAATAAAAAACTGAAATTTGCCGGAATTTTGTACTCATAATAAAATTTGATACTTTCAAGAAATTCTGAAGATTTATTCTCCCGACCATAATGTATGTGCGGAAGTCTTTTTTGTGAGTACTACAATTTTTATATGTATATATAACTACTGCAATTTTGAAACGTTTTGGAATGTTCAAAGTTAAATTAAAATTTTACTTTATTTGCTGAGAATTGAAATTCTGAAAGTGGTCGTAAACAAAAAACGTTTACAGCATTAAAGTGTTATAGCATTACTGCATACAAATTTTGACTATTTATGGCAAATTTTTAGTTTACAATTCTAGATCACATTGATCGTTATATTTGAAATAAGTCTAAGAATTTGATTCCAAATTTCAACTTTGAAAAATTCCGGTAATTTTTGCTTTTTCAAATTCTATATATGAATCATTTCTTTAAAAAGAAAAGGAATATTTTACTTCTAAGCAATGATAGAAATGAAAACAAAACACAAAAAAATGAGGAAAAAGGTTAGAAACTCTAATTAACGTAACTCAACATAGTATCATGCAAACGTATTTACATTACTTTTTCACTGTGTGGATATAATCTTTGTGGTTTATTATCCCAAAATAAGATTTTTTCTTCTAAATAAAAAAAGATAGTGTTGGCCAAAAATTGCAAATATGAACAACGTAGATTTTGTTAGAATGAAGTAGAATAATTATAATTGATGCGTGATACGTTTCATTATTATCAACAACGTTTAGAGAAGAAGATAACTCTGAAGTAAAAATGAGAAGTAATCAAATTTACTTCTTAAATATGCATAATTTAAGTAGTAAATGTATACTAATATATTAATATATTTACCATTTAAGAGAAACAAATCGATATTGCTATCCTTCAGTATTACCTACGTATCTAAAAAGAAAATGTAACCTTGTTTTCTTAATAAAAGTAAAAATGAAAAGTAATCAAATTTACTACTCCAATATATATAATTTATGTAGAAATGTACACTAGTATTGCAAATGCTATCTATAACACACAGCAAATTTCTTTTTTTTTTTTTTTTAAACACACTTCATCTTTTTACATGTAGAAAATTAGTGGTGCATGAAATAATCGGTTTTTCCATGGTTCATTAGCATGTATTGCTGCTGTATTTGAAGTTTGAGAAGGATAAACTTATTTCATTTTATTTTAGTAATAATTACATTTCAATTTAGCACTTGCGACAAATTATGATTGAGTGAAAAATAAAATTTCTTTCATTTAACAAGCTTAAAAATAGTGTAGAAATTTTTTAAACTAAAATTAAATGTGAAAAAACAAAAAACTAAACTACAAGACTTAATTTTTTCCCTTTCCACTTTATTTGTGGCTCTCGCTTCATATATTTATTTGCACGAGTTTAGACCTTAACTTAACTGAAATACGATTCCCAAAGAGAAAGTATAAAATATTTAACTTAGAAATTTTTGTTTTGCTTCTATACATCGCAGCAATTTTTTCCTTCTCTTTTTTTTTTTGCATCACTGAGCACAGTGAAAGAGGCGTATGAATTGATTTTTTCAAAAAATTCCATAAGTTTAACAAGAATTGTCAACTTCTAACAAAGCAAAATGCAAAATAAAAGTTCCCACTTTTTTCCAGTACAATCTCAGAAAGAATGACTCAAATTTCTGAAACCATCAAATGGCTATTTCCAATTGCATTGAATTATACATATCCAATCATACGAAATTACTACATATATTCAAGCACAAACTGTACCAGTTTTTTTTTTTCTTTTAATTTTAAATTGAAACTAATATTTGCTAGAATGTTGATCAGTAGTAAAAAAAGAAAAAAAGAAAGACGTGTTCAAAGACTATAAATTAGCTTTTAGCTAACCGATAATTATTGGAATGAATGTTCAAAGATTTCTATTTGCTTTGTCGATTCACTGCTGAATTCTCTCAGTCACTTCTTCTAGGATTTTTAAAAAAAAATGCAATTAATAATTTATTTAAACTTTTCTTATAGAAACAAATATGCTTAAAAATTTACTTCATTCTTAAAGTTCTCTCAGAAATTTGATTTCAGTACCAAACGTTAAAGATTGAATTTAGGAACGATAAGAGTAATAATGATGATAGCAATGATAATGGTTTTGATAGCGATGATGATGATGACGATAACAGCAGCATTGATAAATGGGAAATTATTAGCAATGAGGATAGGAACCTTGTCTTCTAGAATAACGCTAAGAAAAATTACGACAAGACTGGTCGAATAAATAACATTGGGCCAAAGCGATATAACTTAATTATTTCTCTTTTTTTTTTTTTTTTTTGTTTATAAGGCATTTTCAAAAGAAGAATTATTCGTTGTCACAAAATATTCAGAAGGTTTTACACAATGGTAATTCTTTTCGGTGGAAAAAAATATGAAAACAAGGGAAATTATCATAAAAACAGTAAGTTAAAACAAGATGAAAGTGTGCGGAAGCGGAAGAATATGCATTTTTACTTCATAGAATAAATATTTACGTTATAAATTTTGAAAATTGTTAATTATTTCATGCCGCATAAATCTATTCATTTGCACTTCCGCATTAATTCAACGAAGTATGCATTCAAATACAATGCTTTTATTGGTTGATGAAGCGATACAGTTACCAACCACTTATTTGTGGAAGAGAAACTGCAGATTAAATAAAGTAGAATTATTAACAGTTAGCAAATTTAAATATCCATAAAAAAATTTAACTTATGTTAGTAGAAAAATGTCAAAAGGAAGTAGAAGACTTCATAGAAGCTCATATGCACAGACGACATTGCCGCATGTTTACAAGCGTATCATTTGTTCAGATGTTACAATATGCGAAACCATTAAACAAAAAAGAAAAAAAAAATTTAAACTTAACACATTTATCGTTGATCTTATAAAATTTGTTTGTGGCAAAGTTCCAATTATTAGATAGTAGATCAAATACAACTGTTCAACTAAAAGTTATTAAATATTTCTCACAATTTATTTATTATTCAAACAATTTCTCACTTTCTTCATAAAAGGCAAAAATAGAAATATATTGCAGAAAAACCGATTAATTATTCAAAAGCAAAGTCAACAAACTTGTATTCTTTACTGCAACAATAATAAAACTATAACGTTTGATTAGATCAAATTTAGTTTCTTTATAAATATAAAGATATAATCATAGAGAAGAAATGTTTTATTGATGACATCTTACATAGATAAATGTAAGGATTTAGTAATGATTTGAGTGTGAATACAATATAATTAATAGAATTAATAAGTTTAAGAAAGAGTAAAGACGAATGGAGAAAAATTCTTGCGATGGATATTTAAAAGTAGTGAAAAATATAACTTCATCAAGGCAGTTTGTGGAGGATACTTATAAACTATTATTGATTTTTACTTGCCATATGAATTCAATTCTTTGTAAGAAAAAGTGGATGGCCAAGAGATAAAAAGAATGGGTCAACTTTATAGCTCATAAAAATGTCATCTCTGAAATTGACTATAAAAAATTCCACTATAAATTTTAAACTGGATATCAGTGTGATATCAGGATTAGTGCACTATCCATAAATTTAACTATCACTTCATCCTTCTTAATCACAACTCCTAATTCTATGTGAATTTTCCTTTCTAAATATATTATTACACATTATAAAGCCGTTACACAATCAAGTTCACTCATTTCACTTCCATCATAAGATCAAATCTTCGACGCAAGTTTTAAATTAGAGTGATCCGATCGAAATGTTGTAAAGAGTGATGAAAGTGATAAACGTGAAAGTCAACAAATTACTACATTAGTTAGAAAGTGTAACGTAGAAAATCATATCTTCAAGAAAATCATTCTTAAATAACCTCACTAATACGATAAAGAATAAATGTCTTATTGAATTCTTTCTTATTTATTAGTTGCAACAGGAATGATTTGAATGATACCTTCCATTGCTTGAGTATCACTCATTCCTTTTGTTATTTGAGTACTACTCTTTTAATAATTCGTTTTATTGGTTGAGTACTATTCTCTCAGTAATTCAATTCATTGTTTGAGTATTACTACGAGTGTAATTGAGTTGAAAAACAAGGAAGCACAGTTTTCTGATGGAATTAGTAATCCTCTATAAATTCCTTCTTTCTCATATTTCTCTCTTCAGAATTTTCCTCTTCTATCCTATCCTATCCGATTTTTCTTAACTTATACAATTTCTTCATAAAGAAGTGAAAAAGTATATTAAAGCTATTATATGAAATTTTACGTATCGGTTTGTGTCCATTTATCTATATTCACATGCCAAGAGAATATACAGAAAAATGTTCGGTTAGGCAGTAGTATAATCGAACTATCAATTAATTAAGACTTTTTTTTTGGATTCCTTTATGCAGAAATTATATATAATTTAAGCAATTTCGAACTATTGATTAATTTAAAAGATAGTTCATAAGCGCACAAAGTAATTAAATTCACACTTCAAAACTTTATTCATTTTAACAAGCTTCTCTAAATCTTTTAATGATAAAACAAACTATGAAGTATAAATGCCTAACATACGCATTGAATATAATAGTTCTTTTCTTTTTAAAATTCTTCAAACGAAATGATTTAGGAATAGCATAGTAGTTAAAAGTTGGTAAAGAAAATTTTCATGCGAATTATACTTCTTTCATTTCACAAATCGTAGATTTTATGGGAAAATTTTTCATTTTATAGCCCTTTCGATGAACTCATTTGGATGCTTTTGGATGTTATAAGTTAGAATTATTGCATATAGCAATTACCTCCCAAATTAGTGGTATTAAATTACAGATTAAACGTTTGACTTAGAATTAATTTCTTCAAATATTTCACAACCGTTAAGCTATGTTATCATCGCCAAAAAATATCCAAAAACTGTTTTACTAATATCAATAGAGCATTAATAAAAATTCTGCAGCTATTATCATTGTTATCACTGTAGTATTATCAGTTTGTCACAACTCTCAATTCACTATCATTATCATTTCTGTTGTTATTGATAGTACCATTGATTACAGTACACTTACTTCTATCGAAAAAAGAAAAAAAAAGATACATCCAACTATTAAAACAGAACTAACTAGTTTTTTATCCATTGCTGATCTCATTATCACCAACTATCTACTACTCTTATCAGCACATTTGCATTTCGCATATGATACCTTGTCAAGTTGGAGTTTCATTTTCAAATAATTATGAATAACTATTTAACCCACAAGTTCTGCATGTGTAGCTAATAACTTCTCTTGCAATCAATTATGCAGGTCCGTAATAAATTTATAGCAAAAAGTTTACATTATGTAATATTAGATATACTCAACTCAAAAGTTAGCGATGTTTTGAATTTTCAATTGGGCCTTCAAAAAATAGAATTCCCAGTAAAACGGTTATGAAAAGAAAATGAGAAATTTAATTAACGAAAACAAATTTTTTTCCACACTAGCTCCTGCTAACAAAATCACTTTGCTGTAACGGTTTTATCAGATCTAAAAAAGTTTTAAGTGAATCTTAAACATCGGTCGCTGTTAAGTACCTAGAGATTTTACCACTTTAAAAGTTAATTTTCAATCTTATTGCTCATGAATTTCGAAAATTGGTACGCTAGATTGAAACTTGTATTTGATATTTTGAATATACAATCTGAAAAATAAATTCGAAAAATTCGACTCGCCAAAACAGTTCGCAAAATTGCTGTAAAAATTAAATTAACTTTTATATATGATAGAGTGAAGAGAAAGAAATAAAATGAAAATAAACTGAATATTTTAGAAAAAAAAAATATCTCAATTGATTAAAAGCTGAATATCAAAGTGCAAAACGATAAGGAAATGAATGAAAATGATATGTTCTGATAATTTATAATCTATCACATATAGTATACCATTTAGTCTTATTAGTGAGTGCAGCAGTGAATTGTAAATTATTGAGAGATGAATCTGGCACTAACTGATTCAAAAATGTATATATCAAATAATTTAAGATGATAGGAGAGTGTACGACTTTAAGAATAGTCGAAGTTTGTCTGCGAAATTTCATCTCAATATTTCAAAAGAATATTTTGATAATGAAAGTGATTACAAATTTTAGAAATTAATAGGTTGTGTATTATAGTACTATCGATAAGAAAAGAAATTAGTGAGCCTATTTTGATTAGGCCTGTAAACGTAAAAGGGAAGAAACAGCAAATGGAAATTATTCGTATCCACTTGAATTGTAAACAAGTAAGTAAATTTCCTTTCCATCTTTCTCTCTCTGTTTCTCATTCATGCATAACTTCTAGCATTTTCAATTTAAAATACTTAATTTAAATTAAAGATCCTAATTTAAACTTCAATCCAAGTTTCCATTGAAGCAGATTTTGGTAGTTGGCAAATGAATTGCATTTCACTGCTCCATAAAATGTGAAATGCAAAAAATCGGATTTTTTTAAAGCTGGAGATATGCAAATTGATCTCTCCTCAGTAATTATAAAAGTTTATTCCCAAAGTTTACTACTTCCTCAACTCCTTACTTTTGCAAATTCTTAAATGCTGTGGACTGTTTGTTATTGTGCATGAGGATTAAGATTGGTCTCAGAATATATCTCAGGATATTTCTGGAGCAAAAATATGAGCCTAGCAATGGACCATAAGACTATTTAATTTAGTAACTTAAAGGGATGATTTTTTTCTTTAATAATCGAAGTTCCTTTGCTTGGAAACAATTATAGACATAAAGCTATACTGATTCAATCGAAGAAAATGTTCCAAGCTATCTAAAATTGTTCATTGCTAAACCAACTTTAACGTCCTTAAAATCAATAGTAATATGATTCTTTTCCATTTTACTAGTCAAAAGAAAATGTGGAAAACTTATGCATCACCAAAACTATTATCACTGAAAGTTGAAAATTTGCAGAAATTTCCAAAGGTCTATTGATAGGATAAAAGTTATCGTCTGCGCAACAGATTGTACTTTTTGTCTGAAGTTAAAAGATATGAAGGAAATAAATATGAATATTATTTAAGGCAAATAATAAAATAAATTTTGTTTGAAAGAAATAATAAGAGAACACATTGAAGATAATGGAATAGCCTGTGGTAATCAATTAAAGTTCTTTGTAGGCCATTAATGTTAGCCTTTCTTGGCAGAAAATTGCTCAGTTAAATAAAATTAGTAAATGATGTTGGCTTCTTGTGATTTAACATGGCATTGCATAAGTTCCTATAATTTGCCTAACAAATATATTGTTATGACCGACTTATCGACCTTATAATTATCGAAAAGATTTGTTCCTCTACGATGAACCGAAACTTACATCAACATACTAAAGCTAAAACTATCATATTGAAAATTTTGAAAAACTTTACTTTTTCAAATCTTCTGAAAAGGATTTCAGCTTATTTGGCAATAAAAAAACATATGACAAAGGAAGACTTATAATTTTATTAATTATTATCAGACAATTCTTCCATCGTTAAGTCTTTAAGTACAAAAACATAGACACATTGCGCAAACATACGGACCCATCAAAGGAGAGTATTGATAGTTTATGACGAGAGAAATTGATTTAATTAATCAAACCTGAAATTGATATCTAATGCTAGAAAGTATTAAATTTTGAAAGAGATTAATGTGTATGTAGTAGTATCCGAAAACATACTAAGATAGTATTTAATATATAAAACGTACTGATTAGAAAGAAAAAGGTAAATTGAGTGGAACAGAGAAAGTACTGCCTATAATACTTAGGTATAAAAAGATTGAGATGTTAAAAAGTTCATCACATCTACGATACCTTACTACTATTGTTGAGAATTTCGGGAAAAACTGCTACATTTGCATTAGAAGAATTTTTTTCATCTGAATGTCTTCTACGAATCCATTTTATATAGGATGAATATAAGGTAGAAAATCATCAGGAATGGATTATTGTCAAGTGAAGAAATTATGCTTTTTTATCCTATTTTTTCAAAACATGGGCTGTTTTTTGGATTCAGTCCCATCTTTTGTTTGACTTTTTAAAATATAATTTAAGCTACCAATTTTTTATTTAGTTTCAAAAAAAATTCATTCCTTTAACAATGGTTTTTCGTGAAATTTTTGGATTTTATGAACCAACAATAATTTGATTAATTTCATTTTATTTAATTGAAATTATCCTTTTAAATATTTTAAAAAATAGGTTTTATATATCTTGAAAATTGTCAGGATATATTACAATAAAAGAAATTAAATTTAACAAAATTACTTAAATCATAATTCAAACAAATATGAGAAATCCTGTTAACATCATAATTTCAACATATACATATTGGAAAAAAAAACTTACCCATTGAAAATAATCCGTTCGTTTTCGAGCAGATGTTTTGGTCGGTGAACATATGCTGATCAAATTTTTTTGACCTGAATAATTTTTGTAAATGTGATAAAAAATATGATATAATTATTTTATTTTACACATACAAAATTGTTCTGTCTTGGCTTATTTCTCTGTCATTTCAGAAATTTTTTAATTTTATTTTATTCAAAATGATAACAATCATCAAATTATTCATTCCAATAAAAATCTCTTTTTTTATAATTTTTGAAATGCAATTGAATGATATTTACTTTGATAATGTTTTATCTCTATACTGCTTCTTTTCGTTTTTCCCACTTTTCCTTAAAGATTGGAAGAAATCAAATTTTGTCGTATATTGACTGAAACTCAAAGTTCTCTGATTCGATACAATTATTTATCAAAATATTTGGAAAGGGTGAGGGAATTAGAAGTCCATATGAATTTGTTTTATATATAATATATTCAATTTTGGAATCGATAAAGTTTCAAAGAAATCCATCAATTTTTTCTAAAAAAAAAAAAAAAAAAAAAAAATGAAAAAATGGCAAAATGATAAGTTGAGAGTTGACTTATTTAATTTCTTGCTATTGTATGATAAATGAATAAGTTTTAGCAGTACAACTTAATGATATATAATCAACAAACTAACAACTGACTTTTTAGGGTCACTTCATAATTCATAATTGTTCCTCTAAATTCATTTCTAACTATTTCTCTCTCTCTCTCTCGCCATCTTCTAATCTACAGGAAAAAGTTCTTCATCTAATTTGTACTCTTCACAGTCCTCCTTGTTACTTAAATTGTATTGTAAAAGGTGTTTTGAAATCAAAAATTTCATCTAATCACTGATAAATCCAAACAAAAACAGCGAAAGGCAGATTATTATCATATTTGAGGTCTTAAATAGCAAAAACGTCCTTCATGAAAAAGACAGAATGAGATTTCTTGCTTCAGGTTTTAAATGAATTTAATTTTAATATGTAAATCAAAATTTTAATCAAAATAGATGGGTGGAACTGTTCTTTCATTATCTATTGGATGAATATATGTGATGAAAATTAATCAAATTATTTGAAAAATGCTAATGAACCAAACTAAATTCGGTAAAAGAAAAGATAATTTGAAATACAATTTATCATTCTCTTCCAATGATTTAGTCTAGCCGTCTAAGATTTGTCCATATGATAACACATCGATCATAGCCATACGACACCAACGATCATTTAATCACAAACTGATATTTCAATATTTTAATCCTAGTCACCTAATATGCAGAATTATCATTTTGACATAGTTTCTTTCTCGGATATCGTACTTCAACATTACTTCCCACCGGTCCGGAAAAAGGACTGTTCAAACGGTTGACCAAATTACGAGAAATAGACTAAATATCCTTCCTTTTCTGTTTATATAAATTTCACTTAGTTGGACAAATTTTTGTTTCTTTATATTATGATTCTTCAATTTAAAACATTTTACATTTCAAATTCTTTACGGAATTCACATTGCAAAAAATGAATTCGAAATTATTGCTCTTAAAATTTAGGTGAAAATTTGTTCTGTATCTTTATTTTCTGTTATTTTTGATTATTCTAAATATTTTGAATATGTACGTTACCATTGCCACTGAAGCTTCCCATTTTTCGATTAAAATTAATTTTTACAAACGAAAGATCTCTTTTATCCATTTTTCCGATCAAGTCATTTCGGATAATATTTTGTTTTCGGCAGTAAAAAGTTTCAGATGTCAGATAAAAATAAAGTTTTGAAAGACACTTAGAAAGCGAAATAGAAAGTCGAACGAAGAAATTAACTTGCCAAGTAATAACTGAAATCTTAAATATTTTTCAAGTATTTTTTTCTCAAAATTTAAAATCCAACGTACCACTGCTTTCTATATCTTCTTCAATGGGAAGTTCTCGTCGTTGGGTGGAGTGTACAGGGAATGTTAATTTAACGTTGGGAGTCCAGGATTGTCGCGAATGTTCCGAAAGCGATAATTGTTCGACGTTATCATCATCCACTTCCAGCAATGTCGGCCGTTCAAGGACATCATCAGAGAAAATAGGTTGCAGCATGCTTCTAAGATTTAATCTCGATAAAGTTGGACGAAAAGTTTCTGGTTCCGATGGAATGGATGGAAGACGACGACGAATACGGCCCTTATCATTTCGCCACACCATTTCCACCGAACTTTTAACAAATCAATAAACTTTTCTGTTCAAACTATTCCCCTTGGCTTTGATTAATTACAGTGCATGAACCTGCAAAATCATTGAGATAGATGAATGTTCGATGGATTTTTTAAAGTATTTCCTTAATGTCGTAAAACTTAAAGAACGTATGGCGGAATTTCTAGAAGTACGAAGTTGAGTTTATTTGGATAATTTTTCAAATTATGCAACTAGCTCTAAAACTTCTGCAAAGTTAAGTATTGATTTTACAAAGATTGTTTTAATAAAATGGAACATTGATATCTAAACCTTATTACATATTGCTTGCTTAAAATTTAATACTGAACTGCTGAGAATTGAATTAGTGCAACTTCATGCTTTTAGAAATGCTAGTGAAAAAAGACAAGTTAAAATAATTTGAAATTATTAGAGAAATAACCAGCAAACATATTTTATCAATAACAAAAATGAGTTATATTTCTTTCTTCCTATAAATATTTTAAAGTATTTCCGTAATATCAAAAAATCTACTTGTTAAAATCCGGATTAGTGTTTGCCTCGCCTGAATAACAGCACTAGCGATAATTTTGATTATTTGATTATGTCTGAAAATGAAGATCTGAAAATGTAGTTATTTCAATTAAAATGAGGATTTCAAAATTTCAAACTATCCGATTTCATTTGTGATAAAGTAAACTGATTGATTAGAGATGTGAAACCAATAGGAAGAGAATAACAGATGAAAATGAGAAATTTGAGAAATTTACATAAGATCATTTTTGAAACCAATCTTCCGGCTAAACAAAATCTGAAAAGTCACCGATCTGGTAAATGAGAATGGATGGACCTTTAACATCTTTTACTTATTTTTCACTTGCTTTACAATTTTTTGTTGCACAGCTTGCTCTCAATAATCATTGATGCTCCCAGTACTGAGTAATCAAACTTTGACCACTCTTTCCTGTTTCACATAACTTTCAGGACAACTTCAGTGCTTGGTCTTATTTTGAAATATTTTTTGTAAAAAAAAAAAATTCAATTTGAAAAAAATTTATGATAGAATTAACTGATTTGGCATATTATTGCTGCCAAATTTTGTTCAGTATTAACAATAGGAAACATACAATTACGGAAGCACTGCGACATTGATGCAATATTAAAAATGTTTCAATTAATGAATTCAAAACTACAGTTGTTTATGCATGCATAACTGCGTTTACACAATGATTATTAGATACAATACTGCAATTTAACATTTCTTACAGATTAAAATATCTATAGGATATTGAGTTATACTAAAGATTTATTTTGATCATTGGTATTCATAGTTTAAGAGAAGAGATGGATTGTCATGTTCTCATTGCTTATCTTAATGTAAATATTATATAGAGAAGCATTACTTTTAGTAAACTGAGAGAATTTTGAATTTTTGTCTTTCCTGTATCACTTATATCCTCTTTTCTCGTTATCCAGAACTTTGAGAAAAAAAAAAGAAAAAAAAAAGGAACAGAAATGTTTTTGATGTCTTGAATATTTGTTCGTTTTAACTTGGCAAAACCTATCATAAGCTAAGCTTTGGCCCTAAGCAGGATAATCACTATTTCTGATTACTAGATAGACTTCGAAAATCTGTTCAGTTTAGATATATAGACGAATAGAATTAGCCTGTGGATTATAACTTATCTTCAACTTTCATATATTTAAAAGTATGCAAAACAGCGTAATTCAAAGATTGCTCTTATAATCTGTTAAATAAGACAAGGCTATCATGATATTGCTTGATCTCACACAGACTTAAATTCGATTTTCAACATGAGCAGTTGTTACTTCCTGAAATTTTAAAACACTCATTTTGAGCACCTGTTCGATAGGATGTTTCGAATATTCTTTCGATTTTTAATAAAAATATATTTTACACAGTTGATACAGCTCATTTGTTTTATCTTTAGGATTTGTGTGTTTAGAAAATATATTTAAAAAGTTAACTCTAAAAGAAAAATCAGTTAAATGTTGAGTGCATAATCCACGGATGATATTTATAGTTGTTGAAAGAAATTTGAATCTAACGAAATGTTGAAAGAAAATAAAAAAAAGAAAAGAAGCCACGAAGTGTTACGTCGGTGATGTCGTATGGTATTAAAAAAATGAAATAATCATGCAATGAGATAAGGAAAGGAAGATAGGAAATTTGAAATGCATTAATTACAAATTGAAGTTTACTTAATTACAGACGCTTAGGAAAGAATTTCAGCAATGTGAATTGTGTTTGAAGATAAGATGTAATAACAATAGCAACAACAACAACAATGATGTATAGTCATTTAGGTATTAAGCGGATATACATTCAATTCATAGCCCCATAATTAAGTAATTCACGTCTAATTCTAAATTAATGATTTAATGATTCCATATCTTATAAAGAATGTACGATGATTATGAAAAAAGATGAGAGGAGGAGGCAACAAAACATCAAATTAACCATAAAGCATTTTTTTTTTTTCTAAGAACCGATAGACATGAAATCAATTATGGTGAATTAGAGAAACATACTACAGTAAATCATTAATGGTAAGCAGTAAGCACTCTTTACTGTAGCATAAAAGGAATAACCAAGAATTAAAATCATTCAGAAGTTTAATTATGAAACAAATTAATCATTAAATTTAATCGAATACCTTTATCTAACTGTATATGTCTGAAGTGATTCGCTTTTTAACTTGTTTCTTTTTCCAACCTTACAACGATGTGGTGGTGAAAGTGATGAAATTCCTATTGGATTTTAAGCATTCCTAGAAAACATTTTGTGACTCGTTGAATTTTTAACTTCTTTCTTATAGTTTTCATCAATTTCCTAATGAATGAAAATTAGTACTGTCATAGGACAAATGAATGTGAGATGGACGGAATCTCTTATGAAGCTTTGGCTTTATTAATGATTCTCTGATGAATTTTAATTTTATCTCTATTTTCAGTCTATGTTCATTTAAATTAAAATTTTGGTTAGGATGAAATGTATTGTAAGATTTTGGCAGTGGTTTAAATTGATTAAAGTTCGAACTTAATTAAATCTTCTCAGTGACAGATGTGTTTGTTTATATTTCGAAAATTTTCCCATCTAATAGTGTCATTAATTGATCCTACAAGCAGTGCTGAAAAAAGAAAGGATTGTTGAGGACTACAAGAGAAATTTTAAAACTTTTCAAGATTGAAATATAAAAGAAAAGACTGATTAGCAGGACGTTAAAATAAGAAAAAAAAAAACAGTTGTGGATGGCCTGTGTGATGAATATCCGCTCGATTTATTATAGAATAAGAAACCATTATCGATGGCTATTTATATATCATTTTCCTGTTAGTGCGGCGTGGCTTCACGAGGAACATTAATTCTCAAAATTCCTTTTCCATTTAGATCAAAGCCAAGAATTTTTTAATGAGAGCATTTTTTTTTTTAATTTTTGTTACTAAATTTGAATTTGGATTTAAAAAATGATAAGTAAGCTTGATGAGATCATTGGTATATTCGTATGATTTCACCAATGCTCTTTCTGACATCTAATCCGGTTTATTCCGAATTATTTCTTGAAAGACTCGTATCTCTATGACGCACATATCAACCAGTAAAATGACCGTTTTTCTTTTTTTTTTTTCGTAGATGCCATTCAAGATGTCTGAATATCGACAGAGCAGATACTAATTATAAATTGGTCGATTCAAATCTTGGATCCAATTTCGAAAAAGATGAATTCTTTCTGAAATTTAGCAATTTCAAAATTATAGTTCTTTCAAAAGGCTGAGAAAAAATGAGGCATCATTAAAGCCAAATGGTATATATTTGATGGTTTGTTGAAAATCACAAGAGTTTTGTTGTAGAAGAAGTGTCATCTCATCAACATAATCTCTTCTTAAACTCATTGTAGGTAGTTCATATGTTTAATTCAAATCTATAGGAATGCATTAAGGTTATACAAACTTTGTTTGAAATTTCGCTAAGCATACAGTAACAACATAGTGTTTTAATTCAAAAGAAGCATGATGCATGATTAGATTAAACGATCTTCACTGTGGTCAAAGTAGTGGCTTCTTCGAAAAACAATATTGTTTTCTTGACCTCAGGTATGCTTTTGACTATATTACCTTCCGGTTTTACAGGAAAGATCAAAATTCATTCCTAATAAGTAGGGTATCACAAGGAAGTTGTATTGCAGTCAGTTATAGTGATAGTTCTGTTGCATTTTCCTTGACTTCGAGCCACTGAACTATGGAAATCCTCCGAAAAGAGGATTAACCCCTGTAATACAGAGGTCAAAAAGTGGCACATTAATACTTACGGACTTACATTCTGGTACTATAGATGGAAATAGAACTACCGACGCTTAGTCCACGTAGATCTCAAATTCGTTATCGTATTAGGAGATCACGTTCTTTTTGGTTGATGAAGAAAAAACTGCGTTGTGAGATATCTTACCGACTAGCACAATAACCCATCTGAGAAGTGAAATCACAAATGTAATTTTGGTTCGAAATCTATGATAATGAGAATGTTATAATTCATTAATGATAATATGCAAGCCAATTTAATGCTACTATAACTAATTTTTTTAATAGTTGAAAATTATTTAACTACTGATAGTAATCAATGCCGCTGCTAGAAAAGTATCAGAATTATGAAAATAGATAAATAAAAGTGGCTCAGATCATAAGGAATAACGGAATTGTTATGAATGACAGGTGTTATGAGATAATATGACGAAGTCTTATCCTTTGTAGTAGTGCAAAAGTAATTTTCTTCCAATTATTTCTTTTTTCTTTAACTATTAATTGAATCGAAGTGAACAAGCAAAACTGCTGCACTATATTTTGACGTAAAATTGATAAAACAATATTTTTAAAATAATAACTTCAACGATCAATCAATCAATCCATCAATCAATCACTGAACTTTTCTTACCCATTCATGCTTTCCGTAACAAACAGTCATGTTGGATTCTTTTGACGTATCGTAATTAAAGCAATTCTATCATTATTAATAGATATAAACTTCATAATGAATAATTGCAAGACGTAGAAAAAATATGAAATATCAAAATTAATATTTACTATATTGGTACGAGTAAAATTAATGGTAGGTGGCATTTAAATAAAAAGATTTTGATAGATGACATTGAGAAAGGATTCATCAAAGCTCGCTGCTTTAATACCTAATGGTTAAAGAACTGAAGTGAGCAATTTTAATAAGCTTGTATGATATCATAGCTACTATTTCCTTTTTTTTAAAGTGGAACAAATTTCTACAATCTAAAAGAGGTAGATTATTTACATAATCTAATAATCTAATAGTCTGTAAATTTGTTTTCAAAAATTCTCGAATTGGTTAAATTAAAATTGCAGTTTTTAAAAAAATTCAATGACCGACATTAGATATCATCCATCCGTGTCTTTTTCAGCGAATTTGTAGGAAATTTAAACAAATTATAAATGCAGTGAGAATAAGAAATTGTACATCAACCATTTTTGATTTATTGATTTCCTTTACTAAAAAAGCATGCATAAAAGATGATGCCATTTTTGAAAATCATTTCGTTTTGCTCACATTTTATGCAAGTTAGTATGCATATTATATGTATTGTTCGTATTTGCATATATACATATATGTAAGTATCTATTTGCGTGTGTTTGTGCTTGTGCATGTGCATGTGCATGTGCATGTGCTGTTGATTTAAAAAACTTCAAATATGAATTGCTGATCAGATCGTTTATTTCGATAGAGTTCCAAATCAGAAACATTGTTGTATTTATTCTATTTTCTAAATTTTGTAACAAAACGATGAATAAAATCTCTTCTGCTTTTTGTAGCATTACTAAATGAGAGATAGAATACATCGATTTAAAATTAATCATTTAATACGATTCGATCTGAAATTCAAAAACTTACTTAGTTTGAATAAACTAAAAAGTTAATTTTGATTGAATTGTGGTTCAGATTTATAGCATATGGTAAAATTTCTCACATTCTTTTGTTTTTATCTTTGGAAAATAACAGAATAGATAAGAAATCTGCTATCACTCTGTAGCTGTTTCAATATATTGTAATATCTTTCAACTTTCACTTTTTTTCTCATATCTCTTTTTCTAATCTTCAACTTTCGCTGTTAACAATTTGGACGAATTTATGATGTGGAATTTTATTTGCAAAGGTCGAAATTTGGTTAAGCAACGAAAATTTCCCTTTTTTTTTCTGTTCAATAGATTTATTTAAGCATTGCATTTTCTTGGCTTTTCAAAAATTGAATTTCAGTGAAATTTGAATGAAATTTCTGACATTCAGCAGATTTCAAAAATGTGATTTTTTTTTTTCAAATATTAGTACAATTTGAAGTATCCCTTTTTCTATGAAAAATTTGGATATTTGAAGCGTTTTCACAAAAAAATTCCCATTAATGATAATCAGTCTAATTACAACTAGTGAGAGGCAATGATTACAGTATTAATATTAAGGAAAGTAGATGATGGATACTGTTTTACTAATTAAGGTGCATTTATTTTAAGACCTGAATGATAACAATCTACAACTCTTATCCAAAATCTTTAATGAACTGATTAGGATTAGCGAATAGTATCGATGATGATTTCATATTTTCTCTTCCTTCTTTCCTCATATTCATATTTATCTGTTTGCTTCTATTATCTGATTCCGCTTATTCGTTGGAGAAGTACTTCGTCAACTTTTAAATCATTAGAAGCAGATTTTTTAAATATCAATTTAATGACATACTTCACTAAAATGATAATTAGTACTAATAATATTAGCTACATTAATATTGTTAATGATAGTGACAATAATGATAATCAAGATTATAAATGATTATCATTTAACAGTAAAACTGAAAGTAATTCAATTTGCATGAGGGAAGCTTTATTTCTTAAATTATTGATAATAGTGACAATGATAATAATATGGCCAACGTAGATGTCGGATGTCGACGAATGTAAAGCGACAGAGGAAAGAAAATGAGTTGTCAAAAAAAAAAAAAAAAAAAGGAGAAGTGATCGAATCAAAGAATTGGTGATTTATTATGCCCCGTCTTATTCAGCAGATTTTTTTTTTTTTTTTTATCCAATTCTATCATCATATCATGAAGAAACCTTCCGTATACGCTAATCTTTAATTGTATTGCGTTACGTGGATTATATAGGATGGTACCATTGTATACTGTTAGATGGATGTACCCAAGCACTAATTTTATAATTATAGTTGTTGGATGAACACATCTGAATGTGTAGTTTGCATGCTATCACGATGATTTGTCAAACTATTAATTCAAAAATAAAAATCTGTTCGTTGTGTAATACTGGCAATGATGGGAGCAGTAATGAAAAAAAAAAAAGGCAAAAACCTCACTAATTAGCATAAGTATGAACTATTTTACTGATTTTGCGATAATCCGAAAAAATTCACTTCTAAATGGTATACTTTTATAAATGTAATACTGTGTCAAATTCAATCAAAAAACTTTTTTATTTATTCCAAATTCGGTTGAATAACAAAAGCATCTTTTTTGCATTTCACAAAGAACCTGAATTTAAACAGAAGAATGTTCACCATTTGAAGCAAAAAGAAGCTAGTTCAAAATATTTGAACTATCTTTTAACGAGTTATGGTAACCCTTGTTGATTATAAGAACGAAAACACAAACTACTCAAGCATTAAAGTTATAATAAAGAATTTTATACCTCATTTACTACAACTTTAAACACCTCAACTTGATTACGATAATTTTGAACTGTGAAAATTCAAAGTAACGAGTTTGACTACAAATTATTTAAGCTGTATCTAACTTAATCTGAAATAGACACGAATTCATATCCAGATGACAGGTTCGAATTTGAAAAAATCGAAGTTAAGCGTTAAAAAGTACATTTATTCTTCAGGTTATATCTACCTTAACATTAGACTGAGAAAAAAACGCCACATAAAGATAACGTTACTTTAACCCTGCAGAAGTTCAGGATTGTTAGCAATATTTATCTCATTTCATACAAGTTAAACACATTATACGAATAGTAATTCAAAAAGTTATCTAATTAATACATATGCTCCGTGTTATTACTTCGTGGAGTTTTGATTTTTTCGAAATTTTTCGTGATCATATCATGCAATGTAGCAAAGTGATTGCGCATTTCGGTTAGTACAAGGCGGATATTGATGAACTGCTTCTCATCCATATCCAGGATTGCTCGACGGTAATCTTCCTGAACAGAATTTTATGAATTTTTTCCTTAGGAAATATAAAACCGAATAAAGATAAGCTGCAAATAGCATTCCTGATAGCTCATAAATTGAAGTTACGTAACGCATACATAACCACCGCAAAGCAAAATCTTGGAATTTCAACAAATGCTCAAGTGTAACTTACAACATGAGGATACTTGGCCACTTTAGTCACCAAACGAGCACGGCTAACAAAATATCGAGACATCTGATCAAGAAATGATGCTGCCTCACCTTCTACAGTGCGCACCTGAAAATCTCGAATTCCACTTATCTTCAAGTTTCATGTGTATTTCGACGACTTTTAGAATTTAGCGACATAATTCAAAATTTATCATATAATGCACTGAAAGAGATAAAATAGAAGAAAAGATACGTTTGGATTTCAGAAATTCAATTTCTAAGAAAGAGGACCTCACTCAGAGCTTCTTCCTGTATGGAAACCCCAAAATTATTCCCATCTTCAATACGTGGAATCAAAAACAAGATCCACATTTTCACCTGAAAAACATCAACTCATTTTCAGATTACAAGAACTTTTAATTTATAATGCTGCTTGACTATTGACTATAAAATAGCAAAAGTTAAACTGCTGAAAATCTGACACTTTTTCTTTCCACCGCATGAAAAATATAAATTTAAAGTAAACCTTGTTGACCGCCTCAACCGAGTCACGAAGTAAAGGCCGTGTGATATCAGTAAGACTAGCAAGTTTTTCGTTACATCTAACGGTTCCATTTATGAAACCATAGACTGAAGTGCCTGAAAACGTGTACACCCTTATTAGTAATTAATTATTAGCATATAATGTTCGTTGGATTTGGGTAACCTTTCCATTAATTATAAAAATTACTGATTTTTAATGATAGGCTAAATAAATGAAACGCTTTGACGACCAGCGTCACACGCATCATCCGAAAATTCATGAACTACCAGACTTGGTGAGTAATCGCCTTGAGATTATTGCTCATCGGTCAGCTAAACTGAATGACCAGTCAGTCCTGATAATCCTACTGCTGTGCTTTTAAACAGTGCTACCATATAAAGTCCTCAAAAAACTGAATTTACTATATCCGGCACCCGCCAGCGGAAGTTGTACTGGAAGTCCTGATTGCACTAATGAAATACAGGAAGTACAAATAAAAAATAACCATGAAGCGGTTGGACATTTGCATGATCGATTTTTCGCTTCTTCTTCAAAACTCCATCATCATTTTCATGTTCGATTGAGTTTTTGTCATTCTGTAATATATCATTTTTTATGGGTCTAATAAAATCCAAAAAGAAACTTTCAACAATATATAGCAACAACAATAATAATTTCAATTTCAGGAACTACCGCATATTCTATTAGTTGTTCCGAGTATGGAATCCCTAAGTCAATATTCGGTAAGAGTTCTGGCAGTCGCTCATAGGAGAACTGTTCATCCTGAAAAAAATAATCAAAATAAATAAGTTAAAATAAGATAATCAAGAATAAATGTTTAAATATTAAAATATCTAAGGTGAAAAGAAAACATTCGGCTAGCAAATAAAAAAATAGTACACAAAAAAATGATTGTTCAGCAACTATGCAAATTAATTAATGAGCAATTGATGTCTCTATAGAAAACTACTTCAAATTCTGCGGATTTTTTATCATGCGAATTCAACCCGAGTTTAAAGAAAAATAACAAGTATACTAGAAACAAACCAACCTCGAGTAGATTATTAAATTCGAGTACCTTCTTCGGGAATTCTTCTAATACAATTTTTTCCGCTTGTTTCATTAAATTTGTTTTGTATGTATCAAGCTGAAATTAGTTTAATAACATTTCGTTTTTCCCTTACAAGGTCTTGGAGATCTGAAACGTTACGAAACTGTCCTCTACTACGTATTCCAACTGCGTTTGAAACAACAGCTCGCACTGTCAATAAAACCCTCAACTGCATGGTGACAGCATATTTTCATACGATGTTTTTATTTAAAGTTTTTCCTCAGCTTCATGATATTGAAACAATTTATTTACCAACTCAATACAAGGCATTTAAACTTACACCACGTACTGCTGCACTCTTCTGTTTTTCAGATAACATCATGCAGCATAGGCTAAAAATGAACAAAATTTAAGAAATTTTTAAATCCAATAGAAACAAATGGAACGATCATACAACGTGAAAGCAAAGAATAAAAAATATTGCAACTTTTCCCAAATATATTCAGCTTCTACAAAACCATTTATAAGAGATCCTCATATCCAAAAAAAATTCTAAAATTACAAAGGGCACAAAGAAAAACAAATTGGAATGTTTGGTCAATTAACCAGGCGTAAACGAATAAAAAAATCAACAAGAGGTTTCAAAATATTTATTAACATTCTTTATCCCATAATATTACACCAAATTTCAAGTTATCCTGTTTATATCTCTTAATATTAAGCTGAAATGAAAAATAATTTTGAGAATGTTTCACTTTGTGCATTTAAGAAAACAACATAATGTAAAATTATGTGCCCTGAATTCAGTAAATGTACAGCAGTGCATGTGGCAATGAATCCTCAATGATCAAAATTAAAACAAAGCACCGTAAAAACAAATGTACATTTAAAATAAGATCAAATTATCGAGGCAGCTTATCAGAGCGTATTTGTCATGTTCATCCCTGATAACTTATCATTTCCTTCTCCTTTTCTCTCTCCCTCCCTCTTTCTCTCTCTCTCTCTACAAATATATATATAAGCTGTCAAGACAAAGTACAATTGAATATATGTAGTAGAACTATTAACAGGAAGAAAACTACTGAGGCTGTTTGAATTTGAAAATATCGATGCTTGTCTCGTGACATTTCCTTAGGTTCAAATCACACGAACCAATTTCACAATGTCCTACACTTTGAAAATAATTCAATCCACGCCCAATTTTCACCATCCAACCATTGCTGAACCTAAAAACAAGCTATCAATCTTTGGCCAACAGAATAATACAAGAAAAATTAGAAATACATTTAAAGTATGAGAATATGCAAAATGAAACCTGCCTGATTTCTCGATCATGAAAATTATCGTCGTAACAAACATCCAATTCGATATTGCGGCATGCTAAACTACCTTTCAGCTGTTGCAGCAAACCTTCTGCTCTGGCATCGTAATGTGTCCGCAGACGTATCGTTTTTAAGTTTGGTGCATGAAGGACGAACAGTTCACAAAATCGTACGAAATTCAAAACCTGAAATTTTTTTAAATTATGGTGCTTTTATTCTTCAAATGATAATGAAATTAATTCGAAATTGAATATTTTTACTTCCCATACCCACTTCCTTATCCTCTTCGCTTAAATCTCTTTAAACATACTTGATAAGGCAGTATAATGTAGGCATCTCGAACATTAATTTCTGTTAGATCACTGTCCGCGCATCGCTTGAAAATTCTTTCATATCCAAAACCAGTCTGAAGATCAGCAATCTACTATTCATAAAATCAAATAAAAAACTACGATACAATAAATTCATTATAAACACTATAAACCTATGACCTCACAAATTTAACTCTCTTCCCGGTATTCGAGCAAAAGTAACCATAAGTTCAAAATGGTAAATAAAAGTTGATATCAAAATATATATTCTAAACAGAATATAAATATGCAAATCCTGTAGTTGGGCAATATTAACTACGACTATGCAAAATGTAAATTTCGAGGTCATGGAAATCTTGGAAACTGCAAATTAGAAGTTTAGTGGCTTTTCTGACAACTTAATTCGACAAATAAAAATATAAATGAAAACAGTTAAACTTTATGTATAAGTAAAGCATTTACGAACAAAGTTAAGTCATACATCGTTATGCTTGATATGTATTTGCTGCAGCGAGAGTATTTCTGGCTTTATTTGTCCTTTTAGTATCTCTGCTCTAGCCAAATATTTTGAAATTTTTTCTCTTAGAACTTCTCTGGCACTTTCCACGGTGTCATTACCTGAAATTAATGGTTTCTATTAACCATACTAATAACTTCAAATGAAATGAAATGTTTTGCTTCACAAATATAAAAACTACTGACGTTACTCATTATTTTGTAAACAAAACTAAAAAACTGTCACTGTTTTCCTTCCAGAAATCAAAAAGAAATCTTTGAATTCAATTAGCCTGCCAAAGAGAGAAAACTAACTCACATGACATGGCCCCGAGCAATAAAGTGATACCCTCCGCATAATTCTCCACCGCTTCATCTTTTCTGTTATCTCGATCGAGAGCAACTGCTTTTTGCAAGATCGGCTTACTTTTGTCAATAAAAGATTGCATGACCAATTCCATCAACTTCCATTTGTTATCTCCATACTAAATAGGAATTCCCATTAGTTGTCAATGCGGAATCACACAAACGACAGGCTGAACAAATTACCTGGAATGCTAACAGTAAAACATATGACATTGGATACAGGATAGTTCGAGAATATATTACGTTTTTTCTCGGAAACATATTACAGTTTCATACAACATGAAACTTTGAAAAGGAAGAATTGAAAACACGAAAAAAAACTTGTGTTGTAAATTCAGTACGATGTGAAAATATTTGTGATTTGCATTATAAATTTCATTTTGAACAAAAGAGACAGTTTTTGTAAAAGTGTTTTTTAATTAGATGCTTTTTTCCAAATTTAAAAAACATTCCCGCCCAATCAGTTGCTGTTATCATCGTTGCCTTTTCTATAGCATTGCTTCTCGCGGTTCATAGCGATCCTTCTTGTCTTTTCAGTTGCAGTATCTTCTCTATATCATTACATGATGACTGTGTACACAAACATTATCAATCCGTAATAGTTTGCTATTTTGCAGTTTCTAACGTGCTCTATCCTTCTTCACAAACCACTATTTTAATCCACACATTATTCGATTTGTACATGGAATTTTTCCCGAAGAATTTCCTCTCTGATTTTACAAATTATGTATAAGTAATAAACAATGATTTGAAAAAACTGGTAAGGTGAAGAGACAGAATACATAATGCAACATTTCAATAATAATATAAATCACCTTACTCTTCTTAACTTGTAATATACGTGCATTTGTCCTTAAGCTCATGATATTCATTACTTACGTATATCTTACTAGTTACGTGTAAGTAAACTCTAGCACGGAAAATCCTGGTATTAAGCCTTAAACCTTTCCCCACTCCTATCCAGCATTTCGTCCAGGAGAACTCGCCGCTAAAGTCTCTTTAAGTGACAACAAAAACTTCTTCAGCTAGGACGCTTTGAAAACTATTATCCTAAAAAATTGTTTGATTGAATGTTGTAGTTCCGGTTAGCATCGATCTTCTAGTGGTGATATTATTTAGTCTGCTTTTTAGCAAATATCAATTTTGAAAGTGAAAATTGCGATTTGTTCTGAAAAAGTAGACTGATATCATATCAGTTGCTGATACTTAATTGTCGCGAAATCTAAATGAATTTCGCGAAGGAAGGGATAATACATTTCTTATTATTGCGGTAATTGATGCTTCATTTCGTAATGAAACAATTCTTCTTATAAATTGTTAACATAAACCATTTAACTTATACTCATCCTTGTTTAAGATGAGACATTAACAATGCGTCTTTGTTGTCTGTGGTTAAGATATGCTTAAATCAGATCCGATAGCAACGTACTATCCTTTGTTCATATCCATAAAATAAGATTGTGACATTGTCCTTTGTTTCATATGCTTAAGCTAGGATTGTAAAACGTTGTCCTTTGTGTCATATACTTACAACAGGGTTACAATAATGCTTCCTGTAAGCCACTCCCAATATCCACACATATATATACAAGGGTCACGACTCATTAACTCATTGTCTCAGTTAACTCATTGCCTCTTTGGCTCATTCACTCATTTACCACATTTTTGGCTTACTGTCTCATTCCTTAGTTATCCATTTTACAAGCAACAGCTCATTCTTGACTGATTCAATCACCTTATTCGCTCATTCATGCACTCACTTCCACCTCTCCAACTTTATTCCTGTTACTGAAAGCTTCCGACCAAAAGTCAGCTCAGTGACTTTAACCTATTAAGCCATTAAAATTATTATAACATTGCTGGTATTAATTGCTGTGTTATTCAATAAATTCTATATTCAAATATTTTGTCGTGTTACCCAATCAAAAGGACTATACTGTCTACAACAAAAGACAGATTCCTTCTACCACAAATCAAAACTTTCACGACATTAATTGGCTTGAGCTATTTCTCAGTTTCTCAGTTGTTGATTCCAGAAATGCAATCTACATATCTTTTCAAGAATTTTCCTTCCTGTTTACTATTCTACCTCATCTCTCATTTTTTTATTTCGATACTGCCTTTGTCGTTTTAATTATGGATTCTATCTGCTGTTGAAATAACAAGGAATACCATTTCGTTTTTTCTCGAGATTTTAGACATAGATTTCAAATTTCTATTTATTATTAACTGCGAACCAAAATACCCACACCCACTTGTCATCAGTTTCACTCCATAGTCAACTGTCCTTCAGTTGTATCTTCACCATGACAACGTTATTGGTGTTATGTGATGTCGTCATTTGAATGAATGTAATAATGAATCTGCTTCATTATAGTATTCTATTGACTTTCATCTATAAGCCATGTACAAGTTTTCTGGACTTCCCAAGCGACAACATCCGTAGGTAAGTGCTAAGGAGAAACATTTATCAAATAAATTTCTTGATACTTGACCCTTCCAAAATATCGGCTTTGCTTAGGAATGCGTTTGTCGCAACGATTTTTTCGTATGCTTTCATTAGTAGGCAGTGTGGTTTTTAATTATCAGTCTAATGAAAATATACTAACTGCTCAGATATCCACTTAAAAACTGTATAAAATTGCTTGGAAATATTAAATACTTAAAGCAGTTCTGATCTTTTTTTTTCTTGTTTATAGATTACGAGCACTGGATATTATCGGTGGTTATTCAAGTTTTTTCGAAGCAGTTTACGTTCATGATAGCCCTGGCAGTCACGTTTTGAACCGTATTAGACCAGAGTCGAATCGATTTGTACCGCTTTCAACACTTTTGCATTTTACTATTAAGTAAATTTTTGAAGCCCAGTTGCTGAATAAAGTATGCAATTTGGAAGACGACGAGCTGCTTTTTAATTTCTCCGATCCAAATTGGACCGTTCTTGTATTTTTCATTTTTAGCCTGGTTAAATTATTTAATTTGCTTGTCCTGTCGGATTTTCGGACCACACCGGGCCTTGTTTTTGGAAAACGATTGGTTTTTCTAGTAAACAGAGGGAAGAAAAGATTTGTTGTCAAAGTGAAGTGAAAATGATTTTTTTTCTTCAGAAGTGTTGATTGTTCGAATTTAACTCCCATCAATTCGGAATGTGAAGTGATATGCCCAAAGTATGATTTTTTTTTTTCTTTTTTTTAAATGAAGTAATTTATAAAAGGTTCGATACCTATCTCTTTGATCTCGAAGCGTTGAAATTTCACAGTGGATTCGTTTCCAACAGTTATTTTTTTTTTGCCTCATATCTTAGTTTCCATCGCTTGATTCCAGTCACTTTGATCATTTGTTTAATATTTCTCTGACCAGCAGCATTTCGAATATTGACGGAAAAGATGTACTTTATAAATGTATGATATTATGAACTCTAGGCCGTGCCATAGGTACATGCAACATCCAACATTTCCTAATAATTACAGTACGGTCAACTTGTACAGCCGCAGAACTGTACGAACTGACCGCATTGTAATTGTGTAGGAACGAATTTCTGGACTGTATATGGTGTATGAATTTCAGGAATGATCCAAATTGTACAATAGAGCAAGCTGTAAGTCATTATTATTCTGCTTTTTTTTCACACTCAAACTTTCTCGAAATCAGTGCAATTTATTTGGGAAAAAAAGCAATCATTTACCGGCAGTAGCAGCGATACATTTGTTTGAGCATTTAATTTCAAGCATCTGCTAGTTAATCCATCATATCAAATCTTACTGCATTTTATTGTCCTCGTAATTCAAAATCGAAACAAATAATCGACAGTTTCCTTGTCTAATTACCTAACGTTATAGTATGAAGAAGGAAACTTATTGAAGGCAGCAACAGTGTTTGAAAAGGAAATTATTGGTAGTTATGTTTACGGTGCTGAAGTACGTACCAATGGTCAGCTGTCACTCTTAAGACCAGGTAATTCGTCCATTTTAGAGTTTTTATCATTTTAACCACGCTTGCATTTGTAATGATGCTTCTTATCAGAACGTGAACTATGTTTATTGTTTGATCCTTTTTGTGGCTGTTTTGAAATGCTTTTTGAGTACTTTACAAGTAGTTCCGGCATAATTTTCCAGCAATTATTTGGTAAAAAAATTAACTCCAATTTTAGATGCCAATGGGCTTTGCACTCATTTATACAAACAATCAATGAAGTACAAAGTAAATTATACGGCGAGCTGCCGATGGCACTTCCATGTAAAAAAGGTTGAATTTTTGTTATTCTCAGGATAGTATGTTTAATTAATGCTTTCGATAGCTCACAGTTCTCAGAAAAATGCAACTCCAGGGTTGTGATGTCAATGACCTCATAAAATTTCTTTCGGATCAGATATATGGTACAGAAGTATGTGATCAGACTGGTGATCAATGCATCGTGCCAATCTTAAGGTGAGGAATAATGGATTATTTATTACTCCTAATTGCAATAGTCAAACATTTAACTACTTCGTCCTTACATATCTTTTTCCGCATATTCAACCCATATATCTTGTAGGAGGTGGAATTGATAGCTATAAATTTTTGTCTCAGAAATTTCAAGTGAATTTGGAAGATACTGTTGCGTGTTGGCATATAAAGAGTAAGGACTTGAAATAACCCGCTCACTTGGGGATTTGATTTTTGTTGAAATTTCAGAGATATGCCTACTGCATCAAGTGGTCAAAAATGTGATAATTACTCTGTAATGAGTGTTCGTTTAGCTATCCAACAAGGATCGATTTTGGGAATGCTAATCGAGTGAGTTGCATTTTTATTTAAATAGGCATGCTGGAATACTCCTTTTGAAAGTGTTACTAACTAACCAGTTTTTTTGTCATAATTAGCTTTTTTTAACAAATGATTTCAAACTGTTGAGAAAAGTTCTTAAAAGGACTTCTTCCATGTTATTCCAACACCATCCTTAAAAATTTCGACTTGAAATTAGCTTCCGGAAAACATCTCTTGCACCTTCAATCTACCCATACGCAAACACTCATAATTGTTGGCAATGACTAAATCTTTCAATACATAAAATTGTCATTAATAGGAAAAACGTATTATGTTCAATTCTCATACATTTGTAGATTGGTAGGTTTCGTTGTTAGTTTCTCCAAACCTTTTTGCATTAACTGCAGCTCTTATCCTGTTGCCAAGACACTAGTGCTGTGACAGCTGAATAACTATTCTATTACTTCGTCGATCATGCATCTGGAGTGAATTGCTTGGTGATGGTCGTCACTATAACTGCTAACCTCTATTTTCCTTTGTTCGAGCTACTTAATTGCTATTCTCCATTGTCCAGTTGACCTTCCCTCTGGCCAAGCTGCTTAATGGTTGCATCCTGTTTGCTCAGTTGATCTTCTACTTCTATTGCGTAAACAAATACAAATAATGTAGTTCCTATCAAAAATAGAATAGAACAATCTGTTATGTATACTAGGTGCAGAAATTTGGTTTTGGCTTTCCCAATAATAAAGAAACTCCAAGCTATCTTCTCTCCGAGGAAGCATTTGGAGACGAAGAAAATATTGAACAACCTCCCTTTGTAAAGCTGAAAGTAATCCTCTGTTTAAAGTTTAGATTTCTACCATCTTCAAACAAGTGTCGCGAGAGCTACTGCATTTTGACAACGGAAATATCGTTCCAAGAAGTTTCACAACAATTCTTGAACAAAATGGAAATGTCGAGGTAATCAATACATCCAAAATGAAAACCCAAGGTTAATATAGTGAAAATTTCCAGGTAATCGACACTTGATATGGAAATGAACATGTAATAAATACACTCCAGTTCCATTTTCAGCACAGTGTAAAATCTATTCCAAATATTTATAATGAAGCATTTGAAAAATTATCATGACTTTAAAACTAATTCCGAACTATGTCTAAAGATTGATATTTAAAACTGAGGGATGGATATTAAGCCAATTTCCCTTTAATATCTAGTCTTTTTTCAGATATGAGAACAGGGAAGGTCGCTTCCGGTGTCCATCCGAAGTAACATGTATAGCAGAATTATTTTATTTCCTGGATATGTTTGATCTTGGAGAATTTTCAGTACAATTTTTTGTGGTAATACCTCTCCTTGCCTTACTGCTATTGTATGTATAATAGAAAAATGTTGAGCCTACATCTAAAGTTTATTTCTCGTGTTACTGTTGGCGACCATAAATATGCATTCATGACGACTATTAAAAAGTATATAGTTCAGAAATGCTCAAACATACATGATTAAAACATGAATATACTGTGTTGCATTTCTCTCGAAAAAGGATTATTTTGATACAGGAATAAAAGTAAAAATAGTTACTTCCATTAAGTTAATCATGTCTTTGTATGCAGCTCCAGGTCATCTCAGGTTTTGATCCGAATCCTTTTCTTGTACCGATGATGATGCATATCTTGTACCAAACAAACAGTTTGTTCCATTGAATTATAAATGAAAATGAAAAGACATGAAGTTCCCAGGATGTACAATGCAATTCTTTATGGTGTCCTTCTTTTCACTAACTTATTTCGATTTCTCGTTCATGCCGTGGTTCGCTGGGGCGTTTGTTCGATCCGCCCATGTACTTTGTTTCTTTTTCTGTGCTTTTCGACGTTGATCTCGAACGAACTGGAAGAAGTGAGGACGACCAATCATCTCTTAACATGATTAATTTCGGGAACTTTCAGTGTGTCAACTTTTAAAATACTCATTTTGAACATCGATTTTGCGCTAAACTTCCCGTTTAAAGGACATTCGTCCCGCATTTATCTTCTAAATTCCCTGTTGAGAATAGGGAAACAATCCAGATGCTACAAAGTACTCTCGAGCATCCAGCTCTCTAGTACTAGTCTAATAAATTGCGCTTCTATCTTAAGAAGTGCCTTAATCATAGCGGTAATACCAACAGACTAACCCTTTTGATTCCCAAGCGTATTTTGCTCCATTTTGGTTGTATTTCTTCCATTGTTCGAGTCCTACGAAAATTTTTGGCTAGTTTTGCAATTCTATTATCTGTTTCATCGATAAAAAATTCAACTTTGAAATTGGCATTCGTACTCATCCTCTGGAAAAAAAAAAAAGATGAAATCATTCCACACATTTTGCGAGAAACATAAAAAGGTTAAATCATAAAAGCATGAATCACACACTATACGGAATACCGGGGTCAATCGAAAATACCGGATTGATTAGCAAAAATCATGCGAATTGGTTTTTGGCCGCTTATTCCATTTTGCTATGAAGTAATTCTCTTACTGTGATAGAGTGTGGATTGAAATGTGATGTAAGGGAGAGTTAAAGATAAAGTGAACTTAGAAATAGAATGGGCAGGGAATTAAGCATAAGGAAATAGTGTACAATTCAGAGGTAACAAGATGATTTGAAAGAATTAAGAAATTTCGTGGATATCTCTAGCCTATCGTCGAAGAGATAATAGAGATTGAGTGAAGCTTTTGAAGAGATGGCAGAGATTGAGAGTAATTGTGATGAATGAAAACTGTGTATTACTGCATCTATGAGGTTAAAAGTTTCGGTATGAATCATTTATGGGAATGCGGTACAGGTTCACTGATCGGCTTACGTCATATATTAGGTCTTATTTTACGTGAACTAATACGTCTTATAAGTGGTAAACTTGTGTAAAATAATGCCTCTCTATATATAGCAAAGTTATACTTCATAAAGTGTAAATGATATGGTAAACTAATGGTTTGAGTGTAACTTCTAATATTTATTTGAAATTTCATCTGGTCTTTTCTTTTATTTTATTTCTGATTGTTATCTTATGTGTAGATTAATAAGTATAGGTATGATCATTGTTATTGAAGGTGAAATGACTAAGGTGTGAATTCTCTCTTTGGTTTAGTAGACATCTGTTTTCTGGATACTACGCTTATTTTATTGTAGAAAAGAGATGATGAATTGATTGTCATCTTTGTGTCATCCTTTTGCAGATAATCAGTACAATGTTGAACCTTCAAAAACGGATCAATGGTGTAGATGAGGAGAAAACATATTTGGGTACACGCATATCGATCCGAGATAAATTATTGTCGCAGGGTTTGTGTTTCTTCATTAGTACCGCTCATATTTCATATGTAAAAGTACGTTAAATGCTTACGTCGGTGTGTATGGATTATATGTGTAGTTGCATTGACGAATATATTTTGTCTAGTGCAAAAAAATACATCCATTCATGTTTATCTATTCTATACATAGTGAGCAAGTGAGTATTTGTAAAAGTCTACAGTTTCTTAGTTTTACGAGATCCATTGCCAGTTGATGCATAGTATATGTCTTTCTGTTGGTTTGACATATACTTCGTTGATTTGCGGTTTTGCGTGACTGTGGACAATGCATTCGAACTACGTTGTTTGCATCATGTAACGATCTTGCCAAGCAGTTGATGATTACGTTGATATTTAATTAATGGATGAGTGGGTCACTTTGAGTTTGTTGATAATTTTATTGTAAAAATTCTCCTTCCAGAAATAAAAGAGCTTGAATCAAGTCTTAAAAAAGTGCCTTCGTGTAAGTTGCATTTCCCATCAACATCTGCATTACATAATATGGAACTTACCGTTTCACCAGTTGAAGGAATTTATAAGGTATGTTGTTTCTTGGTTAAAATAATGTCATATCAAGTAATATCCTGAATGTTGGTAGTGTCTTTTGTAGTTTCAGTTGTGAACTATGGGAACGAAATAGAATTTTTTTACATGATGCGAGATATAGAGAAAAACTATTCATTTAAAAGCAAAGAAAGTGATTTTATTGTTGATTATTCGACAGTTTGCTGAACTATTCGACGAAATTGTTGGGTTTTAAACTAGCTCTTTTTAATTAATGAATTTTTGTAATCGTATATCTAATTAAATATTCTTAAACAACTGAAGATAATTCCAGGGTGGAATATTCAAGTTTACTATAGCAGTACCACCTGAATATAACAATGTACCACCCGTGGTGAAGTGTTTAACTCGTGTGTGGCACCCAAACATAACTGAGGAAGGCTCCATATGTTTGTCACTATTGCGACAAAATAGTCTTGATGGTTATGGTATGTACTTAAACTGTTTTGATGTAAACATAAAAGTGTAAGACTTGGTAACTTGTAACTGATGAACAAATGGTTATTGTTCTGTGATATACTATGTTTAACTAGTAGAATATAATTTGTATTAAATTTTTGTTTTAATGTTGTTTTAATATTTGAGTGAAAAGATTGTCCTGGGAATGAAAAATTACAGAAGTACGATAATGCATGATTTTCCTGAAGAGATTTCTTTGATTCCAGGATGGATGCCAACTCGTAGATTGATTGATGTTGTACTTGGCTTGGATAGTCTTTTCACTGATTTGATCGATTTTGATGATGCTCTCAATGCAACAGCCGCCCAGCAATGGTCTACTAATAAGGTGATTTTATTTCTATGACATTTTCATTTTCATAATTTTGTCTTCAAGTTTCTGAATCACTGGTATGATTTGCACGTTTCTGAAGCGTATAGTAACTAATTTGCTCTTAAAAATAATGCTGCGGTTGACATTATCGGTATTTGTTTCGCAGAATTCAGATCGTTTTTGATTCTGCTGTGGTGTCTAGCAATTCTTTATCGCATTTTATTCTTAATTACTCCTATGTTCTTTGTTATAAATTTTGCTTCTTACAAATTATATGTGGGAATAATGAGAAAAACCCGGAAAAACTTACCCTTTCTAGCTAACGGTCTGGAAATATGAACCTACAAAGGCCGAAAGTTTTCCTCACTCTAACTTTCTAGGTTAAAGAAAGAAAGCAGCATTTGATACAAAAATACAAGTTGATCTGATTTTATTATAAAAATCTTTATTGCGAAATATTATAGTCTGTGAGTTATTAATCTGAGTGATATAATGGATTATATTACATTTCATTTGAAATTTCAACCATTTAATCTACGTCATTAATGGTTTCTTTTTTAATGCTTCATGTTCCTATCTTATTTGCATCTTAAAATTACGTTGCTTTTCTTCACTTAAACTGTTCTATTTCAGGAAGCATATATTGCAAAAGTACGCGATTACATTGTGCGCTTTTGTCGGTGAAAGAAAAATAAAGGAAAAGAGGGTTTTATACAAATTTCGAAAACATGATAATAATTGTTTTGGCACTGTAACACGGTAATTGGTCGAAACGAAAACTTTTTTTTACAAGGAATTTAAACTTTTGTATCTTATCATATTCTGCGTCGTACTACATTATGATTCTTTCTATATCTATGTATATTTTAATATTTTGTAGCTCGTTTCAAAATTTTTGTTTTGCAATCAAAAACTTTTCAATATTTTGGTAATATTTGGTGAGTAACGTACTAGACTAATAATGAGTGGCGGAAATCTTGTAATGCGTTTGTATTGGCTTGATTTTCTTCTTTACATAATCGAAGAAAATTTTTTTTCTTTGCGATGTTTCATGTGATCGAAGAATTGAGACGATTGCCGTTGGTTTTCGTTCAATATTCTTCAAGAGAGGGATATTACTGTTAATGTCTTTCAGATTGCAGATTTTTTTTTATTTTGAGCTAATTTGATGTTTGTAGTATAGCGGATTTATTTGACCGTAAACTTGAAGCTTTAAATAAAGAGTTACATTTTTATGGCAGCGTTGAATGTTTGGCGCGCAGCTGCTATCTATGGGAAATTAGAAGTTGTTGCGCTGATGACCGAACAGTGCTAGAGTCAATGCTGTCAATTTAACTAAACTTGCATAATTTTTACTGCAATTTTACAACTAACAATTTGTATTTTCAGTAAATTTAGTTTTGCTAAAAGTTAGTGAATGAACAGTGAAGACTGAATAAAATTTGACTTCATCTTTGGAAGTTCGATTAATGAGTCCTTTCACATTAGGGTGTACCTGTTTGCGCGAGATGATTCTGTATGGTATTCTCTATTAGATTCATTAATTCGATATTCTTGCTTAGAAAATCTTGAATCATCAGCATGAATCATCGCTTTAAATGGATTATGATTATCCTGTTATTTAGCACAGCGTATTTCGAAAGCATATCAACCGTTGTCAGATCGTTCGTTAAATTCAGTTTGATAAATCTCCTTATCATTTGTATGCTTCGTAAAATTGGATCTAAACTTTTCAAGGATAGCTTGTGTTTCTGTCCCTCTTTATCTCTTTTTATGCAAGCTATCGATAAAGGAGATCGGGACAATAGATTTTTTGAGGGGGAAGTAAAACAAACAACAGTTATGATGTTATGATAATTTTCACTTGTCTTATTTTCTTTTTGGCATAAACAAATCACGATAGTCATATCTCAGATTTTCAGGAGCAAATATTTCTTAATTTACCAAAGACTAAGATATTTGTTAAAATTTTTTTAAAGTCATCTGTACGAAGCAATGGATCATCAGTTGGTGGCAGCACTTCTACTTATTCTTTTGCCATCAAGAATCTATGGCAGATCGGAATGCATGCAAATTGTTGGTACTCTTGTTTGTCCAGAAAAACCTATGCTGGCGGGAAATGTGCAGATTGATTTGAAGGACGAAGATCGTAAGATTTTCGTTTGTAGTATAATCATTTCATATATTGGATGTTTAATTATTATGAATACTTATTTATTGCATCAGACATAAAAGAGTGGATTGTAGACCGTTATGAAGCGAGTTTCTTGGGGTGATTTACAGCAAATGCTCAGATACAATTGCATCGGTTTGATAGCTATGCTAATATAGTAAAATAGTAAAAATTGAAGCAAATACTTGACTTTAATTTTTTAATAAGTAGCTTTCCCATTCCTATCCTGGTTACACATCGTTTTTGCAACAGTTTTCATCTTTCGCTTGCCTTTCTCACATAGCGTTCTTAACTGCATTACTTAGCTTTATCATGTTTCAGAACTTTTAACTATTAAAACAACACTATTGAGTTGATTAACCAATTAATTTTGTTATAAATAATGTTATAGTTCTACGTAACTTTTTGCAGCATTGCCGTGGGAAGCCTACGATCAGATGGGTCGAACTTGGTCCCAGTCGAACGGTTCATTTGTGATTTCTGGATGTGGAGCCGATTTTGGTCCATTCAATGTACCAGATCCATTTATTATTATTGAGCACAAATGTCCCAGTGTTTTACGGTCAGCAGTAAAAAATAGTGGTTCAACAAGGAAAATGCAATTTGCATTAATCAAAGTATTTATGCCGAAAGTCTTGAATATCGGCAAAGTTTTCTTAGATGATTCGGATTTCTAAGTTGAACACTGCATCGGGATATATTTCACTTAACAATTAGTAATGCTTCTAATTTGCTGGGTAAACAAAAAAAACTTTGGTCAACATATAAAATGTTTTTTTCTGCTACACGAAAAATAATCAGCGCCAGAAAGTCAAGAGATGAAGTGGAAAGGAAAAGTTGGGGAAAAAATAAAGAAGAGACAGTTCAGTAGAAGAGTTGGAAGACACTTCTGAATTACTGATCTCATTATAAAATATATATGCACTTTTAGCTTGTTTATAAGTTTTTTGCAAATTGTTTGAATTTTTGAGTACTTTGTTTTTTGTATACTATGCTTCACTGATATGTTGCACTTTTTATGCACTGCCATGAATTTGTTACAACTTTTTCTTTACTCATTGTGGAATTTCCATCTGTAATTATCAAATAAATGCGGAATTCAAATTCTTTTATTTACACAACATTTGAAACGAGTGCTTATGCAAAATTCACGAACAATTAATGCTTCCATTAAAAATGAATAAAAGGAAGATTGCTAAGGATACTTTTTTGATCGAAATAGAAGCTGAAAAGTTTGCACATGCAAGAGGCATATCTGTTCCTCAACTAGAGATCTGATACAAATATATTCCTGTTTATTCATAATGGACAAATCTGGTCATATGCTCCCTCTTCTAGATCATACAAAAATACAAGGGCTTATTTATTTGTCCACAAATTTCAGTAAAAGGAAAAAAAATTTCGTATTTTTGTTTGCGTCGTATAAATTGTTTACATAACTAAGTGCTGTTAGTTAATCAAATTTTCCTACTGGATCGAAAGTTTCCGGTTATACTCTGTTGTTAAATGTTGTCATGAATACATTGGAACGCAAGCTTGGTGAAAAACCGGCTGTTTGGAAGGAATAAAAAAGAAAAACTTTGTATATTTATCTATCTGAGAGTTATCCAGATTGGACTAGACTGGTAAAGAATTCCTGAGTAGCTTATGAAATTATTACACCCATAATATTGCATTCGATTTCTTGTTACGATATCTGTAATAACAACAATCATTACTACTGCAAACATTATCATTGTCGTAATTATCATGGATTTCGATTATCAATAATCATCCTGAAAACCGAAATGTATTCCTTGTCCATGTTTTCGATCTTCGTGGTGCCATCTTTAAGACTACCATTGCTACCATTCATTTCAGTGGCATTGGCAAATAAGCATCAATTTTTGAATTCAATTGATTTTTTTAATGCAAATTTTGTCAATATCAATGAGCCACTTCGAATTTCCGCTAACGATCAGCATTTTCCATTAAAGGTTTGTAAAATCTTAACCTTTATTAAAATTTCTTACAAATAAGATGAGTAAATAGTATGGTGACTGTAAAAAGTAATAGCTTCTTCCTTCTAAATTTTACATCTTTTAGAGGAGAAAGCGAGGCTCTGCAGTGATATTCGAAAATGATAAATGGCCAAACGGACGTATACCATATGCTATTTCCTCCACTTATAGTAAGTAAGCTTACCAGTTTTTATCAGTTGATGGTAAATTAATTAACTTAGTCATATCACTAAAGTTTTCCAATTTTCTGTTTCGAAAGATCTCTTTCCATTTGAAATATTAGAGATACCAATCACTTCTTTTTATGTCTCTTCAAAAGGAAAATTAGGTAAAGGTTTCTAGTTTTGGAAGTATAAAAAGTTCAAATTTAAAAATTAAGTGTGAAACTCGGAACATCCCATCTTTCAAAGATATAAAAAAATGTTTGCGTAAAAAATTGGAATCATCAAGTTAAAAATAGTAAATAAAAAAAAAGGAAAAAATTATCCAATAAATTGAATAATTTTTTTACAGCTCTGTATCAACGTGCTATAATTGCGCGTGCAATAACCGCTTACGCTGCACGAACATGCATTCGTTTCACCCCTCGACAACTATTTGATACAGATTACATTATTATCTCAAAAACTGATGGGTATACAAATTCATCTTTCTTCTCAATATTAAATGCCAGAAATTAATTTTCCATTTCTCGGGTCATCGATAGACAAACTAATTAGCACATGAATTGAACGAAGAGATTTGAAGATTAACATAACGAACATCTTTTTTTTTCTGTGCGATACGCACTCAGTGATGGAATAAGCGGAATGATTCTGACGGATATTTGCTCGAATTCTGTTTGTGCGATGATCCGTTAATTATCTGAAAGCTTATTCACGTCTGTTGATTCTTCTAATATACAGCAACCAAATGAATCCTTGCACTGTAGATGTTTTGCTGATTTTGCTCATGTTGGGGGAGGTCCACAACACGTATCACTCGCTGATGAATGTCTAAATTATGCAACGGTAATTCATGAATTGATGCATGTGATCGGTTTCATCCATGAGCATCAACGCGATGATCGCGATTATTTCGTTAATATTTTGTGGCAAAATATTATACCTGGTAAGTCTTTTCCACAATATTACTGTTATTGAAACTGACTTCTGATCTTTTTCTAAGCTTTCCATTTTTGATGGTTATTTTCTCAGAATCCCTTCAATCACTAGCCAACACTTAACTTATTAACATTTTGGTGAACTTCGTTTCAATCTTTCTAATCTTCCGGAACTTTTGTCTGTGTACGGGTATTTGTAACTTCTCTTCGCTATTAAAAAACTCAGGATTTCATCGGCTACAAAGCATTTGATAATTAGCGACAACCGTTTGAGAACTCAACTATATGATTGGGATGGGAAAAATGTGGAAATCGCTACCATCATAAAAAGCACTTTTGTATTAAGGTGAATAGGAAGCTTATACTTGAACTGAATCCATGAGAATATCTTGCCCGCATTTATATTTTTAAAACTTAGTTATGTTGGATATGCAAATGGAAACTAAATCTACCTCTACTTCAAAGCATGTGATTTTTGATATACATACAAAAATATTCGAAGTTTTGGAAAAACTTACAGAATTTTCCTGATTGAAATGTCCTTTTCCCTCTTTTTCAGGTGCTGGTACCGACTTCGAAAAACTGACTTCAGTAAAGTTATCGTATTATGGTGAAAGTTACGATTATTTTTCTATTATGCATTATGAATCAGCGGAAGGTAGTCGTAATGGAAAAAATACAATAGAAGCAAGAATTCAAGCAGTTACTCCATTAATGGGTAGAAGTGTTGATTTTTCATTAAGTGATATTAATAGGATTAATCGAGCTTATAAATGTTAGAATTTGTTTTTGCATGGTTTCTCGATAAAAATGGAAAACGAAATGGTTATTAATTTAGGGAAATGTTTTTTGTCATTTCTATGATTAAAGAGCAATATGAATAGACCCGAGAGTGCTTTATTCCTCATTTTCGAAATCTCAAACCACCAACAAAAACAGGGAGTTTTTTGCCCTCTGTTCGATTCATTTCAATATGTGATTCAAATAAAATCGTGATTCAAAAGAAAACAAACATATTGAACATTAAAACTGTGATGAGTATACATAATTCGTTTAATCAATGCAGTTTCATGGTGCTTTCAGCAACAGAAATTAGAGAAAAAAGTAGCGTAAATATGAAATGATCACTGTACTGTATCATACGTAAATAAATTATCTAATCAGTCGTAGACTTCGAAAACTGAACACGTTCTACTTTTACCTGATCGTCAACTAATCGATAAAGATATGTAATCAGCGTTCCTATTTGCACATCCAATAAGGCAAATGACGGTATGACATCACTGAAATATTAATTTTATTAAAACCTGAATAACTAAGACAAAAACTGATTAGTACGCATTGAAGCCATATTATTTAAATTTCTTCGGTGCAATGTCTCGTTTAAATTTTATTGAAATATTACGGACGTATCAAACCGTTTAGTTTTACCTTTGTATGGGTGAGAAAGCTCCAGTTGCAGAGCCGGGATTTACGTAAAACCGTCCTTCATGTTGGAAAGTTTGACATTCATGTGTATGTCCAGTTATCAGAACATCCACATCCATTTGCCGTGCTAACATTTCTAATCTCTAAAAATAACACTTCCTTCCAAAATATACCAAGATCTTCCGCTCTTCCAAGCATTTTCGTGAACTAAGTTACCTTCTTGTCGCCCCAAGGTACAATTTGATGACCGTGACATAAACCAATTCGGAACTGCCCGACTGTAATAACTTTGGTATCTGGGTAATTCGTTAGAACATCATCGAAATCACCACGAGCCTAAAATAACATTACTTGAATAAGAAACCTCTGGATTCTCATCCATGCGTTGGATCTGACGAACATTCAAAGTAGCATCTCTATTGCTAATGATCATCCAAAGTTCTTTGTTTTTAATTCCGTTGAAATTTTTCCAGTATCAGTAACGAAGTAAATAAATATGAGCAGAAAGTTCGCAGATCTAAAGAAAGAAAATTGAATTGCAAGCAACGTTAAAACAGTCTACCAAAATCTGAAACTCACTACATGTACATCAGACGCTAAGGATTTCAGGTAATCGAACGTTTCACGCGTGCACAAGTTACCGGTACACAAAACATGTTGCATTTTGTTTGGAACCAATAATTTACGAAATTTTGATGGTATATTATGACTTCTATGTGGTATATGAAAATCACCAATAACAAGGACCAACTGAAAAAAGCAAATTGTATAAGTCGGTTTTGATTTTCAAAGAGCTATTTGATAAAAATTAGCTGAAAGAATTTCCAAAGAAGAGATAAACAAACCATAATTTCGGATTGAAAATGAAATAATTCCAAGTAACAAGGTCCAATTCTTTACAATTTCATCAATTTCTCAATGTCATAAGCTAATCGTTCATCAGGAAACGACAAAATCACATCCTAAAATTGATTTCCGTAAAAAACCACCTCATAAAACTTCTCCGAATGTATAATCGTTGTACATTCACATTTTTCATCAGACATATCGTATCCAAGTTATTTGTGCCAAAAACCATACAAAATAGAACAACTTCATGTTGAACGCTTATCAACACTTCAGGAATTCCTGGTATTGATAGTATAGGATTGAATTAACCTTCCGTAATTCACTTTTAGTTACACAACTATTGAGTAAGGCATTCCGGGAGAAGTTCATTTGATAGTTCAAGTATTTATTGCTGAATTATTTCTTTGCACCTTTTTTTTTTTCTTTGAGGTTTTCCACATTACCATATTTTTATGCTACCATTTTATTAGAAGCATATAATGCATTTTAAGCTCCTTATACCTAAATCTATCCACTGGTAACATAGCCAAATCTCAACACTCAGCACATTCCTATAATTTGCATAACTTTCCAAGTTATCTCATCAAAAATTTGAGCATGCAATTATTAATAACAATGTATATGTCATCCCTCAATCTCTCTCTCTCTCTCTCTCTCTCTCCCTATTCATTCATTTATCTTTCTACTCATGCACATTCATCAAGAAATCTGGATTATTATTTCAATTAAATTCAATAATTCACAACGAGTCTGTAGATTCTAAGGAGGATGTGAAACATTCGAAGAAATATTATATGCTGGAAGATAAATAGAAAAATGAATGATTTTAGAGGAGTGACAGGATATCAGAGTAATTGTTAAAACATATCATGGATGTGAGAGTGGATGAGACGGTGCAACGATATTAGAAGTTCTGGGAATGAAAGAGAGTGAAAGATAAGGTGAGAGGCATTGACTGCCTAAGGATCAAAGGTCGAGCGGTAGTGTTGATGGAGTATTTATGCATTATATAGGTCAGAGAGGTAAATAAAAGTCATGACAGGTAGGCTTGATGGATGGGTATGGGTATGGGGGATGGGGGATGGGGGAGTAGCATGTTGAACTCGAATTACCGTAGTTAGTTGAGGTTACCCTTTAGATCCTTACTTTTCTTTACACTTGCGCATCCTTCAACGGAAATCTCTTATCCACTAACACATACATGAATACTTACACACTGCCAGTAGTACAGTTACACGTACCTACTTTCTGGCCAACGTGTTGTCACGACGCGTTTTGCGTGATTACGTCACTTCTCGAACGCCACATAATGATCCATTATTAATAGGTAGACCAACTTTAACTGCTGATGACGTTGAGAAACACTTAATAGCGGTGTATGACACGTTTTCATCACGTGCATATCGCGTGACACACTTCACATCTACGTGTATGACTGCTCTGCATCAATGTTGCAGTGTTAAAGATGCGCTGTTTGTCATAGGAATTTGCACGTGGCACGTTTCATACGAGAGAAATTAGAAGTAGCTCGCTCGTGAGTGGTGACTGGCGGGGATGGTTGAAATATGTGATAGGGAGTGAACGGGTATTGCTTCATGACATTGGTGTGTTGGGGGATTATATCGAGGAAAGCTGAGTTACTATTAGTGGACTGTTTCATTTCAACTCCCGCGGTATCGCGATATCGGGGAGGATATATCAGTTGATGGCTCCTTCCTCAATAGCGGTGAGATGAGAGATATGATGTGTTGTGGTACTACCATGTCCCATCCGTGTCACCCTTCTCTTTACTCCGGTCGTTCCCCCATTAATTCGACGACTAGGCGATCAATACATCACTGAGTATCAACCAATTTTCCGTCCTGAGTGTCAGCCAAAGTTCGTTCTTCTCCCTATTCAATCGTGAACTACCGCTTGCCGTATTCCGTGGCTCTTTTCGGCTTCTATGGTTCTTCCGTCTGGTTACGGTGCTTCCGGTTGTTGTTGCTGGTTTTTTTCCGAAGTTTTCGAGCAAATTTCGCATTTTCTCCATAAAAATTCATCGAAAATGCGCAATTTTACGATTTCTGCAGTGTCTTTGCTGAGAAATACATAATTTGCTCGCAAGAATTGTTGTCAATTTTCTTTCAAATTTCATGACTTTTATTTTAGACTTTTGTTTTTAATTGTAATCCAAGCATTTACTGGTCACATCTACTTTTTGGTGCCGTACTTCCGTTAGCATTTTACTTTTGTATAAAGGTTTACTTAACTTACATCCAGGAAAGTACTCCTGAAAGTCCTTGGTGGAGATAGTCATAGAATCAGTGAGAAAGCGGCAGTAGTGTGAGTGGATGGAGAGGACTAGACGGTGATACAGTAGAGGAAGTGCCTTATGTAGGATAAAAAGTACGCGAGAGAGTAGTGTTGATGCACATTCTGTGAGAGTGTCCTGTTGACTATAAATTTATTTGATGCTGTAAAAGAAATGAAAAGATGCTTTTCATTTAATTTTTAATTTTAAAGGATGAGCGGGAAACTTTGCATGTTTTCACCTCTTATTTGCTTTTAAAATGAATTAAATGAATGAATGATATATATGAAATAGTATACTATTAGAAGATGAACAGTGACATAATAGAAAATAAGATCGGTTGTACTTTCTTTCGTATTTAATTTACGGGAGGGCAAACGAAGGTTGCGAGTTCTGGACTCATCGGGTATTTGAAGATATTGCTAAAAGGTCAATCACTAAAAGTTCAAGTGATTTGGAGATAATTCACGGTATTCTAAGCATTATTAGATTTTAGTTCGAGTTTTGTAAATCTTCACAAAATCTACTCAGTTAGAAGTATGCTATACAAGTAAATGTTAGTTGTTCAAGTATATCTTCGGGAAGACAACCTCTTTGTTACATTTGCACATGACCTCAATTTGTTCATAAGCTACTCTTAACTGGATACATGAAGGGATGGGTAATATATCAAAATTATGGCTCTAATGCACGACTTGCCTTGTTTTTGGACAACAAATCGATTTGATGAACTTGTTTTGCATATTGATCGAAAAACATTTTGGCCATTACATTTCTGTGCTTCGAATTTTATTTTATTTCATCAGTATGCAATAATATTAAAGGATTCATCAGAGTGACCTTTTTCGTTCGAAGCAATATATAAAAAAAAAATCTAAGCAAAGTATTACATCCTTCTTTTTACGTGTTATAGTATATTGTTCTCAGTTTGCGTGGAACTCATTTTTCAGCCTTCTGCTGCTTGTCCATCTTTCGATTCCTTTCGTAATTCTTTGCTGATTACCGCCCACAATGGCCCGAACCAAGCAAACCGCTCGTAAATCTACTGGAGGTTAGCTGTTTTTATCTGATTTACAGATTTTCGAACTCAGAGTCATCTTTTCCCAAAAATCTTTAGTCTTAGCTTTTACTGGATTGTGATCAAGAACTCAGTTAGTTCTTGAAATTGTTAAGATTTAGCTAAATTTCGTTTTTAAAACTGTAATTCATGGAATCAAGTTGAAGTGACGAGCGATCGTTACAGGTAAAGCACCGCGTAAACAGCTCGCTACAAAAGCAGCACGTAAATCTGCCCCATCAACCGGAGGTGTTAAGAAGCCTCATCGCTATCGTCCAGGTACTGTTGCGCTCCGTGAAATTCGTCGCTACCAGAAATCTACTGAGCTTCTGATCCGAAAACTTCCGTTTCAACGTTTGGTCCGCGAGATCGCTCAAGACTTTAAAACCGATCTGCGTTTCCAATCGGCTGCTATTGGCGCTCTTCAGGTGAGCTGCTGTCTCTTTTCAGTTCGCGACATTTCTAATACTATATGTGTTATTGTGGCAAGCACAACTGAATGTGAAATTATATTTATTAAAAGAAAGTTGCGTTGCGATTAGTACTGTTGGAGCATATCGTAATTTAAACAATATTAGTTACAATCTACTGTCATAAAGTCATGTGAGTGTCTAGAAACACCAAAATCTGACTATAACAAATATATTGTTTCTTTAAAACTGCATAGTTTAATTTTTCTTCGTAAATTATTTTTTGAAATTGTCGGAATTTCGTTATTCAGACTGGAACATTGGTTTTTGATTTTTTTTTTTTCCCTTTTTGAAAAGGATGTAATTGATCTATCTGCGAGCAGAAACTATCTCTCTTTTGATGTTCGAGCAATTATATTATTTCAGGAGGCGAGTGAAGCTTATCTGGTTGGTCTTTTCGAAGATACCAACCTGTGCGCAATTCATGCCAAGCGTGTTACAATCATGCCAAAAGACATTCAGCTGGCCCGTCGTATCCGTGGTGAACGCGCTTGAGGAAATTTCATTACGATCATGTATAATTTATCATTCATTACTACTCCTAAATGTGTTGTAACTTTTGATTTCTTTTCGTATACTGCCTCAAAAACTAAGCGCAATGGCCCTCTCTAACTGTAAAAAATCGGATCCACTTCTATAGTACTTCTCTGCTACATTCTGAAATACTATTATATTTTGTACTTCTTTCTGAAGCTAACCTAATGTGTTCGTTCTTCATCAGATTTTTCTTAGAAATCACATTGTTTCAAGTATTTTTATTTTTTTCTTAAAGCATTTCAGGATCTGAGAAACAAGTCCAACTTTTTTTAATTATGTAATTGTGGGAGTAACAGAATTCTTTCTTTCGATTAGTTTTTTTTTTTTTTTTTTTGTCAAGATCTCTTATCGTCATTCAGTAGATTTTTGAAAGTTTTGGTACCATACTGTCATTAATGAAAAACTAAAATATGATTATAAACTTTTTTATGAGGTTATTTCACATTTTATTTGCCTAAACAATTGAGATCGATTGCAAATTCTTAGCATAGTAAAATCCCGAAAGAGTGCTGTTTTCACCATTACTTTTTTTCTTTATTTGTTGGAATCATCCGAAGGTTTCGAAGTTAATTGGGAGCGTTAGAAACCGAAAGAAATTGAAATACGACAGAGTACGCGTTGTGAGAACGGGATGTTTCACCACTCCTCATTTCGTCTCACATTATTTTATTCATAGTGAAATAAATGCTCGATGATTGCCACAATGCTTCTATGAATTTTTATAACAAAAGAATATTGGTTTTTCTCGCAGTCTCAGTTTATGCATGTCAGGAACTTGGAATTTTTATTTGATAAAATTTAGCACTTCTCTTGTGGATTAAACGAGGTCACAATAATCATTCAAATTTCAATGTTTTAATAGTTGTTGTACGGCAACTGTTAGAAGTGTACGAGAACCTTTTCCTGAGGTGATATAACAAGCTTATTAAAATATAACGAAAGCATTATTTATGTGAATGGTAAGAAGAAAACGATGGTTCCATGTACAAATTATGTTGGTAGAGGACAGAATAAAAATGTGAAATTTTTAGAGCTGAAAAATTTATTTTCTCAAAATAGAAAGTGGAAATCCATGCAGTTGAAATGGATAACTTAAAAGCGTTAACCAATTTTCGAAACGAGTCTGTCGTTGTGTTGGTCGTTTTCATATTTCAAATTTTTATTAAACATATTTAATCTTAAAGCCATACACCTAATAACTAAGACTGTAGCAAACTAGTATCACACAAAATATGCCCCTTACGTATTCCAACTTCCTTATCGATACAATTATGTGCAATGGCGAAGGTTCAAAAATTTCCACTTATGATTTCCCCAAATTTTTGACAGTTAAAAAAAAACCATTTTGATTGATCCAGTACAGATTTGAATAAACTACCATTAACTGGCCTTCAGCTGGCACCGAATCCTCTACTGAAATTTTTGCTTTAACTTTTGTAGATATTATCGGTTATTGTTTTTGATGAATAATTTCGGTAGAAATGGTAATGTACCCTAATGGTATCAAATTTAATTTAATCTGATTCAATTTGTTCCAATTTTATCTAGTGTAATTATATCTAATTTAATTATAATGAGCTAATTATATGAAAAGTACAATGAATATTGTCTTTCGAACGTTGAATGCAAATTATCGTATATTTATGAGAAGATTTAATGAGGTAAATACAAAATGAACTCAATGGAATACAGAGAAATTGAAATGGAGAAAGCTTGTTGGGATAAAAACTTTTCATTAAAGCTTTATCAAGAAATTCAGCGAGATTTGGTTCATAGCAATATTGGAAGAAGATATTTTGGTTTCTATGTATTGTGATCAGTTCGAATTTGTTTTAGATCAATGGTATAGAAGATTTCTCTGTAATATCTTTTTTCTGGATAACTCTAATTTACATCATAATACGAAAAGTAATTATATAAAGATAATTTTGGTTAACCGTTGGAAAAGCTTCAGATTGAATTTTTAATGAAATTTCATTTCAGTTCGATTATGTGGTGCAGTATTAGCTTTGGCATTTAACGTTTTACCATATTTTAAATCAGATACAATCGATGAGTCATTTTTCTGGAAATCTGTGGAAATGGCAATGGCCATTGGTGAAATGTTCATGGAGCTGCATACCGCATTATCTTTTCACTAGCATACTATTAACGAGTAGTTTGATTGGTGCCATCACTTATCTGTACAAAACTTCTAGACGATCGTCTCGCAGTGCATTTCGATCTCTTGCTAGTAAGTTTTACTAATCCAATCGTATTTAGACCAACAGTAATTTAGTTATCTCAATGTCCATAAAGTTGAATTTACCTGCCCATTAGCACAAATTGATACTTTGTTGTTCATTATTTTACTTCTTTTATTTTTATAGAATCTACACTGGGTCTAACAATTTCAAATTAATTGTGTACTGAAAATGAGTTTAAGAGATTTTATGGATTTTTTCAGATGGCAATGGACAGTGCATTCCAGCAATGTTCAATCTGGGCAACACATGCTTTGCTAATTCATTGCTGCAGGGACTTGCCAGGTTATCCTTAATTGAAATCATCTCTGCATACTGGATCAAACGATGTGAAGCTTCTTTAATTTCTCTTTCTTTTGTTTTTATTACTCTGAAATAGTTAACGCTGCTTTCTCCACTTTTTGACTCAAACGAAAAGTACATCTTAATTCCTTGTAGCTCAAAGGCTTTTTTAAAATGGGTCCAGACGATTGGTAATAGGCTTGCCTCTGAAGGTCACAAATTGATGTTTTTGGATGCTTTAAAACGAGTTATTCAAGGTTTGCATTTTGTAATAGCATGGGAACAATATAAATTCAGACCAGAAAAGTGTATATTAGATCACACCTCTAGTTTTTCATATGTGCGGCTGAAATAAGTAATGAGTCTTGGCTTTAGAATACTTCGAAATTAGAATAACTTAATTTCTGGCTTGTTTAAACTTGCTTAAATTTTATTGATAATCTAAAGAAATTAGAACACGCGACTAACAACGAATATTTATTACATATAGTATTTCAAGACAAATAATTTATAAATGAGGCCACATACCCTCAAATTCGAAATTGAATTTGAGGGTATGTTTTTCTTATCAACTCAAACCTTGTTGCAGTATTCTTCATTTGCAGAGTTAAATGACACCACAAAAGAGGCATGTTCCGCCTCAGATGTAATCGATGCTTTACTGGCACACAGATGGTCCATACCACCAAATACGGAGCAGGTATTTCTTTTTCTTGGATACCCAGTTAATGTTTTTTTTTTTTTTTTCTTTTTTGATAGTAATAGTTAACATGTAATTTTCTCCTTTTCCGCCAGAAAGGAATCTTTGTAATGTTCTAATGCGAATTATTTATTTCATTTGAGATGAATTTTTTATGCTTTGTAGGATTTATATGAATTATTTAATGTATTCGTTACTACATGGGATGAAGAGTTGGCAGAACTGCGACATAGTCGTGAATCACCTTTGCAGAAAATTATCGAAATTGTTAGTTTTACATTTAACCATCCATTGTCGATGACTTCTTCAAGTTTTTATTGCGACTCCGAAATTCGATTTCTTCTTGCTCATCGTTACCAGTTTATGCGTTAAAACTTTTTTGTCTCAACATCATCTGGTATGAATGCTTCATAATTCATAACATCCATAAGGTACCCTGCCTTCCATAATTGCGAACATGCTCCGGGAAAATCATGAAGTCAAAATTGAAACTTTGATACGAAAAGTAAAGTTGCAGGAACATGAGAATAAAACATCGTTGAATTCACTGAATGTTGATAAGGAACCATTAACCAACAATGTCAATATAACCCGTCGGAATGTTGATGATTCCATATCTGTGGAAGACTATGAAAAGAAAATTCATGATAAAGTTTCTCTGAATAATACTAGTTTGAGCTCGCCCTTTGACTCACACTCTTTGTCACTTAGCTCACTATTATTTGAGCATGTGAAGGTTTGTTTTTGGTTTGCTTTCACATTCATAAAGTGGCAGAGAGATATCCTAAGAAATAGCAGTAATCAAGACGGTAAGCGTACTTAGCAGCCAAAGCATAATTTTCGCAATGTTTACAGACTTTAGGTATTCATTGGTTTACTATTTTATACGTTGTTTATACCAGCACACTTTTGTTTCAGACTTTCAATCAGTCAATGTTGTTTCAGAATGCTGTAGCGGATGAAAAGCTATTAAAACCGCCGTGCATGGGATTATTAGCTATCCAGTTGCGTTGCTGTAAAGAAGACTGTCGTTATAAGGTATGTTGAAATATTCCCAAACAGTTTCATGTCGGAAGTTTTTCCATTTCCATTATTTCTACCAAACCATTCTACTTATGTCACTGTATCATTTACAGCGATAAATTTTAATGAAGCATAGTTATTTCTTTACTTCTTCCAGAAAATTCGTGAAGAAAAATTTTGTGTTTTATCACTGTCGCTTCCGAAATCTCCTGGTCCGGTAAGTAGTTTGTTTATTCTAAATAATAAATCCAATACGAATTAGTTTGTTTGTTGTATTCAGTCAAATTTTTGTGCATTTGAAGAAACTCATTGCTCTTTTGTTAGCAAAACTGAATTTGTGAAAATCTTTTATCTTACTTCTGCAATTTTACCATATATTAAATCTTGATACGTAACCTTTGAAAATTGCAATTCATCTACTACTTTCAAAAACAAGAAATGGCATCGAATCATTGATGTTCCATTGTATGAGGATTTCATACAAATATGCTGTTAGGATGCACATAATTAAATGTTAAATGTGAAAAGCAGGAAAAGTACATTTTCAGTACGCAGTCTTACGTATCATAAAAGGAACCAATTTTCTGTTAGTTAAGAAAGTAAAAAAAATGGTTTCTTTTAGCTGCTGACATTTTCGAGATTACTGGAAAAGTATTTTACCGCTGAATACATTCAAGGTGCGTCATGCGATCGATGCTTAAAAAGGAATAAAGATCCTTCTGGCGGACTAATGAAGAAACAAGGATTTTGTAAAGTGATTTTAGTATTTGTTTACGGTTATTGCATTTCGCGCACTCTCCACCATAATATTATACGTGGGCTTTTTCTCGCACAATCAGATATGGCAGTGCGAGACTTTCTGAATACAGTAGTCTGATATCATTCTTGCTATCGATTTCAGTTGAAGAATGATTTTCTTCCTGTAATTTAGTGCTGTATTGTTTCAGTTGCCATCTTTATTGATATTTCGTATCGAACGAGTTGGATTTTCTCCCAAAGGTTACGTTTTCAAACGTACTGAACGCTTTTTGTTACCGGAATTCATTGATGTTCGAGAATACTGTTTCTTCAGCGAACAAGTTTGATTTTTGATAAGTTCAGTGGGTAGTAAAATTTACTTATTTCCCCTTCGTAGCATCTACAAAAGAGGGTATGATATCCCTATTGCAACCATCTGCAAATAATTTTTTCTTCCCTGACTTTTCTAAATTTGCTGAATTTTTTGTCGGTTGGGTAAATTTTCATGACCGTTTTATCTCGACTATACTGCCTCTCATGATTTGAAGATTTTCATTTCCCTTTTCAACTAAAAACTAATGCTGTTTTAATTTCAGAATAAGCGGAAGCAGACGAGAAATCCATTATCAAATTCCTGTTTTCGAGTTTTGGGCGGTTCAGCTTTAAATGCAGCATCTTCTATCCCGAAAGTCAAGCATCCGCGGCAGCAAGCCACGCAGTTATCTTCAGTTGGGTAAGTCAGTTTTTTTCTACTCAGTTCTTTTTGTGGCCTATGTCAGTTTTATATTTTTCACGCTTTTCAGCAGTGGAACAGATTTTTGTGAATATGATAGTATGTTCAAATACAAGTACCAACTACGTGCTGTTTCTGTACACATTGGACAAGCTCATTCGGGTCATTTTATTACTTACCGTCGTGGAATTGGCGTTCAAAATCGATCTTCTTGGTACAAAACGAGCGACATGGAGGTGAACGTTGTAGAAAAAGCGCGAAATATGCAAAAAACAATGTCTCATTATGCAAAAATTATTAATGGAAAAATATTGTTTTATTTATACAGTTCGTTATTGGATGACCTTATTTAAATTTTGTTTAGGTGACGCCGGTATCGTTCGCAGAAGTGGCATCATCAGAAGCATATATGCTCTTCTACGATCGGGCTCTGACCACGTTAAATTAAATATGGAAAAGTCCAGGAAATGAGCATTCTGTTGTGCATTCATAATTGGTACACCGTTTATATAACGTCGGACTAGTCATACTAGTCATGCTCTTGGTTACGTAACTCATTTCTGTTTGAAACGTTTCTCTTGTTTTATTTTAATATGGGAAAGATACGAATCTTCGAAAGATACGAAACCTTACATTTTTTTTTGCTTTTTTACTGCATGTAGTAATGCAGTAGCTGTAAAAAAAGTCCTGTTTTGTTTTATGAACAGATTCGTGAGTTTTACTGTTGCATTACTGTTAAGAAATGGATTGTCGTTCGAGTAAGTTATATTTGTTTATTGACCTATGCTCAAATTTTTATTAGAAAAATAAGTGGTGCAATCTTTTCCATTTATAGTACTTTACATGACAGGAAGTCACTCGATAATGCATCTCAGCAGCACTTCATCTCTTATAGTTAACTGAAATTGCATACTGATAAAAATATCATTGTGTTAATTATAGGTAAAGTTGAGATATTTGCTTTTCTGCTTCTATTTCAAACTGCAAGCGATAGACTGTTATGTTTGACTCATGTACATTCTTCTTGTTTTAGTTGTTTAAAGTTAATTTTTATGCTCATTTTCATTTATCGTAAAATTTTCATTCAATACTGTTGAATTTTGTCAAATTGTGATACTCCGGGCCACTGACTCTCTAGTTGGAAATTTCGATTACTTCGTTACAAATTGTTACTTTTATCATGAAAAAACGCTTTGTATATGTATATATATTTTCTTTTTCTCATTAATTACAAATAAAACATATCCACAATATTTACTTGGATTGAAAACTGTTGGAATTTTCACATGGCCTTAAAAGGCACTACCCTGGTTTGAGAATGGGGAATCTCTGAAAGATGAAACTAGGCAGTTTCTAAAGTTGACGGGTAGCAGTAACCTTGACTTTAGACATCGATTTCACCAATGTGGCGTTATGTGGTGAGCAATTTTGAAGGTTGGATAAGGTTGAGGGTTTTCAAATTTTTTTGAACTTCGACATCGAGAATCTGTAGGTAATCGCGAAACAGAATGTTTGGTTTGTAAAGTCCACGTTTGGTAAACAATTATGATTGAACGCTCGTTTCATTCAGCTTTTAATTAGTTTCAATACGTATTTATAGCGGTTTAGAAACAAGTGGGGCGCCAATGAACGATAAGTTGCCGGAAGATTTTGATGTGGTTATTTTGGGCACTGGACTTCCAGAATGTATGATTGCAGCTGCTTGCGCCCGTTCTGGTCTTAGTGTTTTGCAATTGGACAAGTAAGTTATTTGGAGATGTGGTAGGTATGAAAGCTAGCTAAGGGTCCGCTTTTCGATATTTGCTGCAGTGAAAAGTTTCAAAAACGAAAAATAATTTAAAATCGGTTTTGTGTAAGGAACAATTATTATGGCGATTTATGGACCTCATTCAATTTACGGACGGTCCAAGATTGGATAACGGGAGATAACAGGAATGATAATAAGGCTCAAATCAATCCTGAATCTTTTTTGAACGATGGTGAAGAATTTTTACCGGCTACATGTCAATCTTTTATTGAGAATGTCCATCAGCACTTTTTCGACTGGTAATTTTTCACACTGATTTCTTTTTCATTTCTATTTGTTGAAATTTGAACTTTTTGGAAGTTGAAGGAAATACGTTGCGTTATGTCTGATTTGAAACGCAGTAAAGATATTTATATCCTATGTATATTATATTCTGTTTTTGAGTTTTAGTCATGTTGACGATGCTCAGGAATTGAATGCTGAAGTAGCTACACCTTTGCACGATATCGATTCGCAATGGCGAAAATTCAGTTTGGATCTTTTACCTAAGGTTTTTTGTCACTAGGTTGTCAGTTTTTTGGTGTAAGTAATTAAGAATGGATGGGTAACTTTTCCCACTGGAATAGAAGACTTGATTTTTTTGTTTATTCCTTCCATAAACGAACTTGTTTGAATGCCACTCCTAATTACATAAATTACTTATGTTTGAACCGGGAATTGCTCCTCTGGCAGATCGAAAACTTCTGATTCAAGTACCACCACATATTTAGTTGTCTTCCGAATTTGATAGATTAACTCTTTAAAAGTTTGATGACTTGTCATATTTCAGGTGTTATTGAGTAGAGGTAGTATGGTAAAGCTGCTGTGTGATTCGGGTGTTGCTAAATACTGCGAATTTAAATGTGTTGATCGACTTCTGAGCTGTACATCAGATAAAGGCCCAAATTCACTTGAAGTTGTTCCATGTTCTCGGGGAGAAATATTCCGAAGTGATGCTATTTCGTTCGTTTCGTATTTATTTTTTAGATTTTTACTACGGCTCTTTGGGTCTTCTTTTTTGTTTTCAAGATGATTTTCAAATCTCAAGTTCCTTTTCACTCATCGGGTCCTTCATCAAATGCTGGTAATATGCCTTGAAAGCAATAGTGATTCTTGGTTATGCATTAAGCAGCAGCAACAGTAACCATAAGCTTGCCGAAAAACTAGATCGATCAGTTACACCCTTGTTACTGAGAAAGAGATCTAAATTCGCCGTTTTGTTTGTAGATGTTTGGAGGGTATTCGCTTAGAAGAGGTATACATTTTACCTTAAGGAAGAATCAAGAGAAGCCATTGAGTATATATTTAGAGTACGAGACAAACGACGAGTGATGAGATTTCTCCAGAAATGCATTGAATGGCGGAAAAATCCTGATGAAACTGACAGTTGGGAAGGTAAGTAATCTCGAGTATCTTCAATAGAAATTAAATGCTGAATAAAGTGAAATTTATATGGGATCTATTTTGCTTTTATCCGTTAACTATCATGATGCTGATTTTGCGTCACTGCCTTCAAGTTGTTTTTGAGAAAGAATATTTCAATGACAGTACCAAACAATACGATATTTTAAATATTAGATATTAATGAAGTTGCATTTCTTTCAAGCATTTGCCGAAAAACCGTTTGATGCTTTCGTGGAATCTTTTGGCATTGTGGGTCATGCGAAAAGTATACTCACTAACACTTTAGCAATCTTACACCCATCAGCCAAAACTAAAGAGATAAGTTGCTTTCGTTTGCAAAATTTTGTACAGACAAATTTTACCAACTGAATCGATTACTTTCTGGAGATTAATTTTCGAATTGCTAAAACATTCTATGTTTTGAATCAAAAATTCCAACTGCTTCTACTGTTTATGTTGCTTGTTTCGTCATCCCAAAATTACCAAAATTACTCAACTTGCCCAAATATTATATGTAATTGGTCGTAAATAGTCAAAAAATAAAAGGTTTGGAAGCAGTATGGCAGTTTATGGAATCTGTTGGGCGCTTTGGTGATTCGCCATTTTTGTGGACACTGTATGGTAGCGGAGAACTACCTCAATGTTTCGCTCGACTGTGTGCTGTTTTTGGTGGAATTTATTGCTTGAATCGTTCGGTTGACGGTTTTATCGTCGCTGGTGGGAGGTAGGACAATGTTGACGGATAATTTTGATAAAATTTTAATGTTTTTTGGGGACTTAAATACTTCATTAAATTATGCGCATAGCAGTACAATAATCTTAGCTTTAAAATTCTGATATTGATAACTTTCAGAATAGTAGCGATATTAACACAAGGCCAACGAATAAAATGCAACTACGTAATCGCAAATGGGGCATACGTACCACAGCAGCATATAAGCGCTTCTTTACAAATGCGATTGAATCGAGTTATTCTGATCTCAGATCGTTCTATCCTACCGGATCTTGAAAAAGAACATGTAATTTATCATTTTTTGAGGAGCCGTTTCCTTTTTCCAAATTCTAATAGTCAATGTTAGCAGGATATCCTTTGCTGCTGTTGATATTAGGACCAAATCTTGTGTTTTCTTGATTTCGCTATCATCATGTCAACTTTTTCAGATCTCTGTATTAAATCTCTCTACTTTGAAAAGTAATACGTTTCCGTATTTGCTGGAAGTCGGATATGAAGGCTGTGTTGCACCAAGAGGAAAATGTTAGTCATTTTTACCAGTGTTAATGTTTTATTACATATGCTGTGTCTTTTTTTGAAGAGTTTTAGTAATTTTGCGGTTTCCGAAGTTTAATTACCCTTTTAGTACAAGACTCGTGTATTTTGGAACCTTTACTGTTGAGGAATATATGATTTAGTGTTTGACACCTAATTTAAGGTTAATCTCAAAGTGATTTCATAACTTTTTTTATAATTATCATTACTGTTCAGTTTGTCTCTTTGGTGATAAGATATGTAGTGGTATTGTTGCACGGTGAAACTGTTAAAAATATTCATCAACCTGTACTTCACTCCTCACTTGATGAAAATTTAGGCTATCGTTCAAGTGTATATGTTTTTTAAATTAAAAAACACAAACAAGAACGCTTTTAGACGTTACTCATATAACTGCACGAAGTGATAGCGTTGCAAGCACTGTTTTAAACCCTATTATTGATGTGTTTTTCAATGTGGCGAAGAATGGTAACTATGATTTTCATAGTGTATTGATTTTTTTGGCTCATTTTTATTCTGGTTTTATAATTTTATAATTCGTATTTTCTCCAATCTATTTTTTGAGCCTAATATACTAAATTAATATTATTAGCAACTGATTACATTTTAAGGAAAGTTTCGAGACACTTTTTATATTTACAACTCAGTTCAAGTAGAAGTTTCTTTCGTTTCTTTATTTCAAATGCCGCAGACTTAAGTCCCTCTATCTTGATCTGAATTTAAAATAGTTCCATTTCTAAATTCAAAAGGATTTATAACACAATTTTTATAGAAGAAATGAAGCCTCAAGTCTTGTGGTCTCTTTATTTTGACTTGGTTTTACCATCAATAATTTCTCACACCTTGCCGACAAATATGCGCATTGTCCCAAGTGTTGACGAACATTTAAATTATACCCAAATGGTTTGCGAGGTAATTATCTTTTAAGTTTATCAATGCAACTGCATTTTATGTCCTCAAGCAGGTGATTAAAGTTTCCCTATATTTACCTTCAAATATATTGACTTGGTATTGGTTTTATCTTTGTATAAGTTGTTGAAAATTCATTTTTAATACTGCTAATATTATTAGTAATTTGTCTTTTCTAGGTTAAAAAGATTTTTGAAGAGCTCTGGCCGGACCATGATTTTTTGCCACCCTCATTGGTTGAAGAAGAAGACGAAGAAAGCGACGTTAATATGTCAACTTTTGAGAGGAAGCAGGAAGTCACGGAAGACGAAGTGTTCTCAAACAAAATGACCGTAACTAACGAATTACCCTCATAATAACATACTTTTTGTTCAGAAACATTCAAGAACCTTTTTTGTGTTTGTTATTCTGGACTTACTAATTCTAGTAAATTTCATTTGATAAATCTCTCTAAATCCCACGGTTGTTTTTGGAGAATTATAGAAAAGATATAGTTAGGAAGTGTTCAAGATCTTCAAGTAACTGATTTTCGTTTTATTTGATTCATATGAGCATAAGAAAACAAATAAGAGATGAAGAATAAAGCTTATTACTGTTTTATTTCTTTTTTAGTTATTCTCTTTATTTATTTATGTATTATAAATAATGAATTCATCATCCAACATACTGTTACCAAAACTTAAAATGATAAGCCATCTGCATTTGTAAATATGTGTTAAAGTTATAATGCTATCGTCACATCATAACAAAGAACAACTTCATTCTACAACATTTTGGCGTACTTGGCAGCCTTTGTTGGACAGTTAAACTTTAACATCATCATTTATGTGCAACATCCCGTAATATTTAACTGTTTTTCGTGATCCCGAGAAAGATAGTCGGTCGTAGTTGTTTGCTTTCGCTTCTTTTATTTCGAATTAAAGTGTTTTTTTTTTTATTGATATAAAGGGTGATAGTTGTCAAAATTGTTTTATTCTTGAATGCATAAAGAGTTCTCTGAAATTTGTATCAGTTAACAAGCAAAAAAAAACGTTGAATTCCTCTATAGAAAGGAAATTTGATTTCTCTCTAACAGTATTTTGTCTTAACTTTCCAGCAATGTAGATGGTGAAATTGTATATGAATAAAGCTACAAATGCAGAAGTTGGGAACAGTTAAGATTAAATTAACCAGTTATCAGCTATATTCATTTGGTCAAGATATAAGCAGTAGAAAATGCGCATCTGTCAGACCATAAATTTTTCGTGAAGTTATAAGAACAATCATTTGAATGTTTTCTAAAACTGTTGATATGAAATCAATCTTAAATACAAAAGGCGGTAAAACAATCTTGGCTTAGAAAAACTTTTCCGTAAAAATATTTTTATCGGTCATCAGATATATATATATATTTGATGACTCTCCATTTCTAATTTTTGTTTCGTTTCAATTTTTGATTTGAATAACTTTAGCTTGTTAGCTTGTTGAAATGATTGACAAGTCGTACTATTTGTTCCAAAACAGAGATAGTTGTATTATCTGAGATGTACGATAAGCACGCTGATTGCTCTACTGATAAGGAAGGGATAAGCTGAATGATTTTGTTATGGAAAGTGATAACTAAACAAATACTAATAAAGGGAGTAAATGCATGAGAATTCTCTGGAAAGCTCTCTGTTCGATGTCATCGTAGATCTTTCGAAATAAACTTAAAAAGTTGTTGTTTAATTAAGTCAATTCTGCTAATTCATTAATCAGTTAGACTATGATTGAGAGGCACATCAATAAAATATGAAAATAAACAGATGTTAATTAATAAGTTGAACTATTCCACTGTTAATTGCAATGGCAGTAAAATGAATGAAAAGAATGGAATGGATGTTTAGTGCAAAAAAAAGTACATTAATTCAAGGTAAAAGAGATGGAAGTGTAAGTATTGATTTCGAAGAGTACAATGAAAAGAGTATTAAAAAAATAATAGAATGTGGGGAGAGGAAAAAGAGATTGGAGAAACAAGTTAACTAGTTTTTGTGTTTTCAATTTCGTTCGTTAAGAGAGGCGGCACTTTGAGATATAAGCGGACGAGCAGATTTTTTTGTTATTTCGATGATTTTTGAGGATTCGATAAACATCATTCTATTTTTTTCTGAATTCTTTTCCCATTCTAACATCCATATATGTAAAGTTTCATTATATCGAAATAGTAGCAACATGTTTGATATGATGAGTTATGATAAACAATAATCTGATTGTTAATGATGCTAGTGATTAAAATATTTAGTAGTTGGTTGATATGATATGATATGCTCCATTAAACTGATATTGATGGTAAATAATCCAAAAGAGTTAATCAAACAGAAGCAGTAATTGATTTGAGTGCTATCGAATATGCTGTTATCATATTCTCCTTAATTTATTATTTGCATTTCAGCTTTTAGATTCATATTCCAAAGGACAATTATAAAGGTCAATTTGCTTATCTAACTCTTATTATCTTTCATATAGCATTATAGAATAACACATAAATACAAATGAATGTTCTGTCACTTTGAAAACTGTTGATGCCATCTTCATCATTATTGCTTTCATTTGAGTAAACATTTTTTGAATTTTTTATATGTTCGAATTGTCCACTTTTGAATTGATACATTTTGGTGCATTTATTTTCACATTTTGTTCAAACAAATACAATCGATAAAGAATTCTTTTTTCGGATTATATTCCAACCTTCATATCATTGTAATCAGCAACCTACATTGATCTTTGACTTCAAATTCAAGTTTATTTCTTTTAATAGCGTTGGATACGATCATGTCGACTATAAATTAATTGCCTGAAGCTCTTTTTGCTAAAAAATTTTTACATTCAGTTGTTCATTAATTGCCTGATGTTTGAACCGTTTCCCTGTCAGATGTAGTTTCTTCACCATGTCTTCTAAAATTTTAGTCATAAATTTTCTTGTCATTTCCCCAAAACAACAGATTTTTGTTCTTTCGTAAAGATCGGAAACTGTTTGTCAATTAGTCAATCATCTGATGGAAGAACTATGAAACGAAAGTAATTTTCGTTCTTTCTGAACTTCAAATCTTTCTGCTACTTTGCCAAATTTCAAATTGACAGGCAATCAATGGGGAGAAATTCACATAACTAACTATCTAATCAATGAATATCCAAAAAATCTTCTTACAAAAAAGTGCTATTAATGTTGTCCGAATGTGGAATTTTTTAATCTGAATAAATTACTATGCACAGGAAATTTTCAAATTTACTTCTTTGTCTCTTTCAATTAACTCTCTTCGGAAATTATGTTTCAGTATTTTTTATGGTTGTTTTCTAGCAATGCATTGATTTATGTTCTTATAACGAAACTAAAATACAAATGCTTCTTGAATTTCATTATTCTTCTCATCAAATTACTGTTATCAGTTCGATAAGTAAGTGATTTTATAAAAAAAAAATAAGTAAAGAAATTCTAAATGAAAGAGAAGGCTTGAAAGAATAAGTGGAAGTTTGGTTATTTTCTTGGTTGTTAGTTATAACTTCTAATGGATCAGAAAAGCTATGCAAAAGGATTTTTATGTTTAAAACATTGTATCCTTTCTATTGTCGAAATTCTAAACCTTGAGTAAATTATTTACTGTGATAGTTAATAAAACATTCACGACCTTTGATAAATTGCAGGATCAGGTCTATTACAATGTTACACAACTGGAATGTTTATAGAATTCCATTAGGATTGGTTATAATGAGAATTGTTCTGGTGAATAATAAAAGTATATTAGAAATGATTTTTCTGTCAGCAACAGTATCATCAGTGTCATTAATCAATATTTATTGTTTGTTAGGTCATTTAAGCTAAGGTTTTTTTTGGTTTAAATCAATCGGATGCGAGAAATGTAAGTAGCAATATGTAACTTACTTCAAAGATGATGAGTAATAAGAAATCAATCTAACATGAAATGAGTGGTACATGTTGTTAGGCCTAGTACTGATTTTGAATATTTGAAAGAAAAGATTTAAGGTAACATTATGTTAGGTCTGTTACATTGTTTATCAATTCTGAAAGAGAAAATTAGCAGGAGAAGTTTTGGATAATGAAGCATTTGAATGATAATCCATATCTTCTCTGCTGTATGCTCCTTATTTTGCTCCTTTAGACTGAAAAGGGTCAGTTATTTGACCTTCTTAATAATGCATTTTGATTGTTTTTGAAATTTTGTTTTGAATGATCTTTAAATGAATCAAATAGCTGCAGAAGAAATACTTTAAAGTTCTATAATCTTTTCAGACATTTCTGTATCATCTGGTATGAAAATATTGTAATAAACGCATTTGCAAAAATCTGAGAAATAGAAATATGTCAGGAAATAAAACCTTAGAAATTACTCACGTGATATTTGATTTGGATGGATTACTCATTGATACAGAGCCAACTTACACGGAAACTCATACATTTGCTATGGAATATTACGGGAAAAAATTTACGTTAGACCTAAAATCGATTACAATGGGTATGAAACATGAAGCTGCTATCAAAATACTACTCGATAAGGTTCATTTTTCTTTTGCATTTCTATAAATTGTGATTATATTTTAATTTTAAACGAATTTGGAATCATCAAACTTTTTTGCTTCAGGGGCTTCAGTTTTTAGAGTCTAATTAGCTGTGACATATTATTGTCGAACTATGTAATCTTTTCCTTATTCTGAACTTTGAAGGTCGGCTTATCAAACAAAGTGAGCGTGAAAGAATACGATAATCTTTACCATCCAATACTTCTTAAAAAATTGCCACATTGTCCAAAAATGCCTGGAGCATTACGATTAGTACGACACCTTCATAATCATAATATACCGATGGCGATATGTTCTGGATCCAGCAGTTATTCATTCAAATTTAAAACAATGAATCACAAAGATCTCATCGATTTGATACCCGTACAGGTGTATTGTTTATTTCGTCTAATTCACTTTATTAAATTTCGGAAAAGTCCGGTTTTATGCTACAACTGTTTAATTTCTCGCTAATTTCAATTTAATGGTGACGGTGTTTATCGCAGAAATAATTTTCTTCCAAAACCTTTTTGAGTAAAAACATTCAGTTCGACTTCAAGAGTTTTTGCCGCGTTACGGGGCAACCTTTCATTCCCAATTTTACCGGAAAAAAATAATCAGATAACGGATAGTTTTTTCCTGCTTATATTTTTAATATGAAAACTTCCTTTAATATATTTTCGTGAAAATTATTTAGTATGGCTTATTCCTAGGGTAAAGGAAGAGTATAAGAAATTATCTTCCTTCATATAACAGACGCATAATTGAAACCTTCTCAAAAATATCAAATTCAAATTTGTAATCGAAATTCGGTACTCCAACTATTTACTAGTACCTGTCATAATCATTTAAATTCTAGGTGAAATGCAGTAGCGATCCAGAAGTAAAAGAAGGTAAACCATCACCTGAAGCATATCTTGTTACAATGCGAAGATTTCGGAATCCACCGGTGGCTCCCAGTAATGTTCTGGTTTTTGAGGATGCTCCGAATGGTGTTGTGGCTGCTATTCGCGCTGGCATGAATGTTGTCATGGTACCTGATTTGAAGTATACAAAGGTACCTGATGAAGGAAATGAACAAATTGTAGATGTGCTGAAAAGTTTGGAAGATTTCAGGCCAGAATCAGTAGGTTTACCGGCCTTCGATCATCTGTAACTATAATTATGTAGTTTTTCATTCAGTTCAAGTCCTCAATAAATTATTGCCTTCTTTGAGAATTTTTTGATTATTTATTTGTGCTTAGGGTAATAATGAAATGATATTAATCATTTCAATAGGAAATTTTATTTCTTGTATTTGTGAACATCCTTCAATTTCAAAACGTATCAGGCAATCAAAATCCGATGATAATTATAGGAATTGACGAACGACAAAATTTTTAGATTAGCTAAAGTAGTTATGTTGTTGAGTGCTCACTTGTTTCTTTCGGATATGATTAAAAAGCATAAGTGACACATTTCATTTGAATTAAATGCAAAAGGCCTTTAAATATATGCGGATGGTCCTTCAAAAACATTGACTGCACTCTAAACAAGTGCATTTCATAATTAAAAGGAGTTGATATTTATTCCCAAGCAATTAAAATTTCTAAAGATCAAATACCATGTAGTTGGACCGTCCTTGTATGCCTCAGAATTTTATTATTAAATGTAAAAAATAAAAGTGGATTCTTAATCACCCAGCTTGTCATGCATATTTTACTTATAGCATCAACAATTCATTGCTTATAGTGAACAACGAGGAAACAGATGTGAATTTGAAACATTTCATGGCCATTTTTTTCGCTATTTTTTGAAATCATGTGTTATGGACAAGATAGTATGATTAGATGAAAGATTAACTATAATTATATAAGAAAAGTTGGTTCCGAAAGTAATTCTGCTTTTCCTTCACTTGTATTTTTTTTATATATCTGAAATGAGGCCACAAGCTAATGGTACCAGCGGAACGGGAAATGCGAGAAGTGCGGTTTAACAATAAGCTATAAAAAATTTACTTCCCATCGACCTAATTTCAAGCCTGTTTCAATGTTCCCTATATAAACATTTCTTACCTGAATTTCCTCATAGCAACCGGAACAGAAGACCTATTTTATAAAGACTCAGTAAGTTCTCCATTCCTGTCCCTTTTCACTAAACTTTAATTATTTAATCTTTTTTTCAATGACTGAAAGGCTAATTATCTGTATTGCAGTAATGGTATCGCTACGATTTGCCACAATGTTATTGCTAGCTCTGTTGGCA